>CAKAOH010020167.1:0-34152 GCA_916701665.1 Sebastiscus tertius | reverse complement strand
GTTTTGGTCGGAGACGATAACGTTTCTCTCTGCGGAGCCCCGTCACTTCACAAGACACGGGAAACCTCTGTTGGTCTGGAGGAGCTGCAGCAGTTATTTCTGCACAAACGTCCACTGAACATTCACTAGATATTCTCAGAGCTAAACTAACTCTTCTGCAGTGTGGAGTGTGCGCGTATGCACGTGAGAGGTGGAGCGAGAGAGCGAGTGAGAACCGGCGCGGTGTGTGAGTGAAGGCAGGGCAGAGGAGCAGAGTACAGCAGAGACTCCGGCCCTGGAGACCAAAGCTACGGTCTCCCCCGCGTCCTCCGACCGCGGCCAACACTGTTTAACAGACGGGCTTCACTAGATACAACCAAGAGGTTTTGGTGCTTCCGTGTAGTTTGTGTTGGAGTCTGAGTCAGCGTAGCCACACGCGAGCACGCATGAGACACCGACCCACAATGATTTATACATGTAAGAAGTTACAAATAGTCCCTTTAACATTGTCAAAGTGACAAAATAAAGTACATTTAGAGAAGTCACTTATTGAGTGAGGTATTGATGCACATTATGGTGAGAGAGCACCACAACAAAATTAGTATTAAATCATTGGGGGAACATTTTGCTTTAAAGTTCATCATCATCGAGACATTATATCATTTTCTGTTAGTATAAAATGCTGATGTCATGTATACTAATTGTAACAACAGGATACTATAAAGATGAGTTATAGAACTGTACGCAGCACCAGGATGTAGACAATACAACGAGTTGTGTTTGTGTCCACAGACCCTGATGTGTGGTTCATAGAGAGCTCCCATGGCATGGTGACGAAGACCAGCGAGGAGACCACCATCCCCTGTGTGGTCACCAATCCCAACATCAACGTCACCCTGTACGAGAGGGACACCGAGCTGCCCATCAGGGGGCTTTACGTTCCCAGCGAGGGGTACAAGGCCCCGCTGGAGGACAGGACCTACATGTGCCGGGGAGAGCTGAACGAGGAGGTGAAAGAGTCGCAGGCCTTCTACGTCTACAGCATCGTCGGTAGGTGTTACGTCTTATCCCAAAATAAGAAATGTGGTCATTATCGACTCACCCGTGTGTGTCTTGAAACGCCGGAGAACTCAACATTCACACACACAGAGTCGCCCCCTTTAATTCAATCTCAGCCGACACCCAAACTATTAAAGTTAGTGAGTGTATCTTTTTAAAGTGTCATAAAAAAATACCCATAAAATGTTCATCACATTTCTTCAAACAGTTTATGCAGCATAACCTACAAGTTTGGTAGCCAAGTCCAGAAGTATAATTCATTCTCATATTATCACATATGCTTTGGTCACCATACAACTCTCTGGTGGAGGTCTTGCTCCAGGAGGGTGTGCAGAGAGAGGAGATAATAAGGTAAATACTGGACTTTGTGGTGTCAGAGTGCAATCATCTGGCTAAAAAAACACTTTAAAAAGTGTTGCTGCACAAACTGTAACACTGATGAGATTAAAATATTCATGTCAGGGTTTATTTTTGAACAATTCTGTGACTGGTTAGTAGTGAAGGAGACTTTTTTCTTACATATTGTTTTGATAAATCACATCATCGCCACCTCTTCCTCCTCCTCCTCCTCTCTCCCCACACACTCTCTCTCTTCTCTTCCCGTCCCAGTCCCGGAGGCCATCGACGCCTACGTGAATGCGTCAAAGACCGTCCTGAAGCAGGGCGAACCGCTGACGGTCAACTGCACGGTGCAAGGAGTGGAGCTGGTGTATTTCTCCTGGGATATCCCCAACAGAGAGGTGAGTAGGAGTGGAGCAAGAACAAGCGCTTTTGTTCAGCTTTTTTTCCCCCTCCGTGATCACTCTCAAGGCCTCGTGGACGAGCCCAAATCACATCAAGATGTAGAGACACACCTCAATTCTTTATCCCGCTGTGAAACTCTACTGATAACATGCGGTGTTGGTATTGTAATAATGATGAAGGAGGGAAAACTCACCTACGCATGCCATCAAGGGGAAGATAAATATCCTTTTTCAAATAAAAAATGACTCCCGCACACACTTTTCTCTGCTTTATTAGTCAACAAGGACCTTCATCAGGACATTAAGAAGATCAAATGGTGGTGTGTGTTCTTTTAAACACCAAATCAATGTGATTGGATGATTGGAAGTGTCTGCCATCCCTATTGGTTGAGGAGGTGACATCATCACATGTCAAACAAAGAACATCAAACACGCATCACTATTGAAGGAAAACATTAATAATCTTACCATAAATGATCAGGGCACATGATTATAAGTATATCAAATGACACATTAAAAACTTTGCTTGGTCAATTTACTAACAGCAACTCGAACAACAAGATCAAGCTCCGTTATCCAAAAGGCTTCTCGAAGATAAATATCCTGACACATTTCATGAAGCCTCATTATGCAGATGATATCATATTCAACCCGATAATAAAAATGTCACCTCCTCGTCATTCCCCTCTCTCTTCAAGGTCGTCGAGGTCGAGCCGCTGACAGACGTCCTGTCCGCCATGCACATGCGCTCCTGCCTCATCTTCCCTCGTGCCACGGTGGCCCACAGCGGAAGCTACGTGTGCCATGTCCACGAGAGCGTCCAAGACCAGATGGCCTCTGCCAGCGTCAACATCACAGTGCTCGGTTAGACTAACCCACACACACACACACACACACACACACACACACACACACACACACACAGAACTAAAACAAACTGACACTGGACGGATTATTATTGTGTTTCGCTGTCAGAGGGAAGACTGCTTATTATGTAAACCTTTACAACTCAAGGTGAAAGAGGTGATCCTTTTTGAAGGAAATGAAGATGACTTCTATTTATTTCTGTTCAACGTGTGAAATAAACCGTTCGCACGGTGTGGATGCCTTAAATAACTTCACACTGGGGGGTACGTCAAGTTTATATTTAGACTTTTTTTTGGGAATAAACTCCAAATACACAAGAAATAACGTCAATAAGCCCGACATCGCAGTCGATCTGTGATCTGCTCGAGCAGCAACTTGAGGGCCGGTAGAAGCAGGATTCATCGTACTGAACTTCTCTTCCTCGGTCGCTTGACAGTCACTGAATGCGTTCTGGTTTGTGAATGCTTATTCTATCTGCAGCGAGGTGTGTTATGTTTATAAAATCCTTGAATAACTTGAACCGCCACGCTCCATGGAGACTAGGACAGTTTAGTAGCTCTCAGTGGAAAAGACAGATAGTGTCTGGCCACAGAAGGTCAGCAACCGACCGGCAGCAGCAGCAGCAGCACGGTACTGTCTCCAGCCTGCTGTCCACTGAAGTAATATAATCAATTATATATAATTAGGCTATAATAAATCATTTTTATATTCTATATAACAATGTATCGCATGACCACTTGTATATGAAAGAGGTCGCTTCTAGTGAGGTAATTTTATAACAACATTTGTGCAGACGATCGTGTGCATTATGTTGCTGATGATATTATTTCCTTTCCTCCTCAGAACGAGGCTTCGTGGACGTGAAGGCTGCTCAGCAACAGAACATTTCAGCCAAGCTGCAGGAGAACGTGGAGCTGAGGGTGGAGATAGAAGCCTACCCTCCACCTCAGGTCCGCTGGAGCAAAGACGGCGCCACCATCAAGGGAGACAAAACCATCATAACCAGAGCAGAGCACGAGATCAGGTGAGACATAACAACCAAAACCCATAAAAAACAAAAACACCCTACATACCATAAAGCAATTGAAGATATTTAAATAATTAGCTCCTGACCTCTGTTAGGGTGACGTCCCGCTCTTGTCAGTCATCACCAGATAAGGCCTCCGCAGAGAGAAACACAATCCTCTCTGGAGGGCAGGACTCCAATCATTCATCACACGGGAACCATAAACACAGAGTACCTGTCACAACTCACAAATGTCTGTCAGTAAAAACGGCAAACAATGTGGTGATTGCAGGATCGTGTTTTCACATTTTTGCCAACACAGATTAAAAATCAAAAAGACAAAGTGAAATATCGTCGACGTGCTCGATGCACAGATAGAGAAACAAGCCTCCTGTTAACAAACACCACCGAGCCCCTCCCCCCACTCTATTCTTCATAGTAAACTTAATACTGGATTCAAACAAAAAGAAATTACAGAACAGCACATGACGACATCGGGTGATTCTTTTATTAAAGCTGAAGTAGGTAGATTGGAGCAAATATGATTACAAATAGTTACTTTTATAAAAAAATCATGTTCCTCTGTGTCCTCCGGTGCTCCTAACGGCATCTGCAAGATTTCACAGACCGGAAGAAAACAAACAGTAAGAGCTGATCTGAGGTCTGCTGTCCAGCTGCCGTCTATGAGAGCCGGCTGTCAATCACTCTGAACTCCGACCAAACGGTCAAACTAGGCAGCGCTGATCAAATATGAATCAATATTCTGTTACGTTAATGTCTATTTCTCTCCTCAGATGTTCTTGAATCATCTTGTAGCACGGTTTAGCTGTAAAATGAGAACGTTTGTGCCGCCACTGCCACCATTGTGAAGTCTGGTGAAGGAACGCCAAGTTCTGGTCACATGACCGGAGCACAGCCAATAGGAGTGCTCTCTCAATGAAATGACCTGTGATTGGTCAAAGTCTCCCGTTTAAAGCCTGAAAACAGAGCCATGAGGAGGAGCAGAAGTCTAGTTATCTCTCAGAACACTTGAATTACAATATGCTGAAAGGTTATTATGGGATTTTTGCCCAATGATGCCAAACACATATACTGCCTACTGCAGCTTTAAATATCCCCCTGAGTTCCCTGGAAATAAATCTCAAATTGATTTTGTACTCCCAGAAGGAGTGGAAATACGTCATAGAGAGAGCATGATTCATTCTGTTCAAGATAAAAAGGGTGATATGCATCCTGTAGAGAATCTTGTACTCCCTTTGTTACATGTAAAAGTAGATATAATCAACTCTTTGGCCTCCTGACAGGAGTCAAAGACAACCAACAATATAATGAAAAGCCCATATGGCAAAAGCCACTCCATAAAATGGTGACACACTCATTGATAACACATAGTTGATATACATTTTCTACTGAGGAAAGACATAAATGAATTCAATGTAAAAGAGCAGCGAATAGTCATATATAATGTCACCTTTTGTACACATTTCTTGTACCTCAGGTATGTCACTATGCTCACCTTGGTGAGGGTGAGGACGGAGCAGAAGGGCCTCTACAGCGTCCTCGTCACAAACGGAGATGACGCGAAGGAAGTGACCTTTGACCTGGAGGTCCAAGGTGAGAGGCCGTTTCTTAGACTGCAGTCTTGGGTTGCGTTCGAAAAGTCAATAAATGACGTCCTAACGTCTTTTCCTAACCTTGATCTCGATGGAAAACGTCATGAGGTCAAGGGAAGATGAGAAGGAGAATTCAGAAGGACTTGCTCTTTCACTATAAGCTCTGTAATTATGATGCGACGGCGGCGGATGTCTGAAGATGGACTACAAAAGGCGCTGCTTCCTTCGTGCGTTGTTAAATAGGTCTTTCAATGACAGACTCCTTCACCCGCGTTGTGTGAAAGAGAGATACCACAGGTCCTCCTGCTGCTGGAACAATCTACATCAACATATAATAAAGGTTATCTGACCTAACATGGACAACCAGTGATAAACATCACCTCATCACCAGGTTGGACCTGAAATCAACAAAGGAATATATGATACATATTGAGTTAATTGTTGGAGTTATGGAGAAGGTGTAGGATCATATACTTCTTCCAACTTCTTTTCGTATATGAAAATAATATGCAAGATAAGCATATCGTTTGTTATCAGGAACGGCCGAATGCTTTAAATGCTGCGGCCGCAAGGAATTGTGGGATGTTATTCTCTCTTTTCCTTTGGTAAAGGATGCTCCAGTGCATCCTCTGCTAAGGGAGATAATAAAGGAAACATAGAAGCTCCTTTCCGTAACATTTAGAGGACTCAAACAGCTCTCATCACGGCTGCTCCTGAGACACTTCCGGGTCATTTCACTCCGTTAGGAACCTTCCTGAGAGAAAAGGACTGTTCGAACGCAACCCTGGTCTTGAAGGAGAGACAATTTGAAAGTAATGTTTTTGCATAAGAAAAATCAGGTGCCAGACTTTTGTTTTTATGCATGTCAGTAATGATGAATGGCCTGCTGCACCCCCCCCGTGTGTAGTTCCCTCTCAGATTAAAGCCCTGACTGACCACCACCTCCCTGGGAAGAGACACTTGGTGACCTGTGTAGCCGAGGGGGTCCCAACCCCGACCATCCAGTGGTACAGCTGTGACAGCATGCACAAGTAAGTCGCCCATTCATCACTGAACTGTCACATAACAAACCCCCCCCCCGGCCCGATGTTTGATCGGAAACATATTTGACTTTCAAATTGTGTGTGTGTCTGCTTTGACCGCTGATCTCGTGTCCTCTCTGTCTGCAGGTGCAGCAACCAGACGGCGGTGTGGCAGCCGCTGACACCGGCGCCAGAGGTGCTGAGCATCCAGACCAACGTCAGCTACAGCGAGACTCTTAAAACCAGCCGGGTGCAGAGCCAGGTGACCTTCCACAAGCCCCAGCAGGTCACGGTGCGCTGCGAGACCAGCAACCGAGCAGGACTCCTCGACAGGAGAGACGTCAAACTGGTGTCCAGCAGTAGGTGTCACAACAAAATGTCCCATTTTAGTTTCTATTCCAGTGCCATTTGAAGGACTAACATTATATTGTCTGTACGTTTACATAGATCTGTCTAAGAATAACTTTCTTTAGAAAATCATCGCCAACATGTTTATAAAGTGAAGATTTATGTGAGACAACTTGGTGAAATGTTTGAATTCACAACCTTTCCTTCATCTCCTGCCTGTTGCAGCGCTGTACTCCCAGGTGGCAGTATTGGCTGCTGTTTTAGCCTTGGTGGTGCTCATTATCATATCTATCATCATCCTCATCTTCGTGTGGAGGAAGGTGAGAAACATTTCTTTCTTTTAATCCCTCTCTTCACAAAGTCATATGTAAATAAAAAGTATAGTGAATCAAAATGTAGAAAAGAAATCCTTTGTTTGTTTGTTTTGGTGTTTCAGTTTCGTTCTCATCGTGTGTTTTTGTTCTCAGAAACCTCGCTATGAGATCAGGTGGAAGGTGATAGAGTCGGTGAGCCAGGACGGTCATGAGTACATCTATGTGGACCCCATCCACCTGCCCTATGACCTCGCCTGGGAAATGCAGCGAGACAACCTGGTGCTCGGTGAGTCAGTATGGAGAGCTGTGAAGCCCAATGAGACACTTTATGTGACACATGGCTGTAAGGATGAACCGGCCCGGACCTGGATGAGCTGCCACTATATGAATTTAACATTTATAGTAGCCAAGCCAAAAAATAAAGACATAAAGGTTGTTAGTTGCGACTAAAATGTGTTCGTATCACTTGTTATTATCAGACTTTAAGAGCAGAGAAAGGATTACGCAGCCGTCACCAGGTGACTGTGGTGCTGTGGGTGGTTTGGGTCGTCTGGGCGTAGTCGAGGCCAGAATACTAAGTGAGCTTTGTTAAACTTGTCTTCTTGGCTCTAATCCCACCTCGTCTTTAAAGCTCTTTGTTTCTGATGATGTGTCGTCGGTAGTCAGCTGCTCATTACAAACAGGAAGCTTCCACGTTAGACTGTTAGATCTGTTAGAAGCTGCTCGAGCCGGTTACCAGAGAAATGGGTTTTCACGTTGAGCAGAGACGGTCATCCCCCCGTCTCTGTTCAGGTCTCACCATGTGCTCCATTCACACTCCGTCCCACTGAGCCTCTCTTTGTGTTTCAGGTCGCACTCTTGGATCAGGAGCCTTTGGCAGGGTGGTCGAGGCAACTGCTTACGGTCTCACGCATTCCCAGTCCAGCACTAAAGTGGCCGTGAAAATGCTGAAATGTAAGACATACGATGTAAAAAACACAGTGGAAAGCCGTGTGCGTACTTGTGTGGACCACAGCAGAGGCCCCCCCCATGTATACATTTATTGTGACACCAGTGCCGTATTCCTGCAGCAGCCTGCTGAGCTGTAGTTCGGTTGCCAGCCTGGTTTGAGTTTCGGCCAACAGGTCATTGAGCAGTTTGGCAAGGAGGCAGTGTGTCCTGGTCTCAGTACGTTTAGTCCTCCTGGTCTCATACAGCCCTATACCTTTATTTACCTCTCTCTCTCTCTGTCACCATCCAGCTACAGCCAGGAGGAGTGAGACTCAGGCTCTGATGTCAGAGTTGAAGATCATGAGTCACCTGGGTCCTCACCTCAACATCGTCAACCTGCTGGGAGCTTGCACCAAACATGGTGAGCATCACATCACAGTGAGCACCAGAGCTACGCCAACACCTGTGATAGTTTACCAGCTTTTTATAGCTTTTATATTTAGCTTTTTTTTTTCGAAAAGGAGTGAGAAGTACAAACGTATTTAATCCCACCCCTTCTCCATAAATCATTTATTAATATTCAACCAGCTTCCTTATTGAGCCATACATATACTCTAATTACATTAACTATAATTATCACTTTTTATTTCTGTCATACAGAAATATAAATGAATTACTGATAGAATTATCCTTATCAAAATATACATTTGTTATATACTGTCTTAATCAGCACTTTACTAGTTTGCACTCTGCATTTTGTTGTACTTGTACGTGTACTATGAGCAACGACAATAAATCTAATCTAATTTAAATAACTCCCTTTTTTTAAGTTCATATTACTGTAAAGGCTTTCATAAATATTTAACTAACTTCATCTAGAGTAATATGTGCTTTTTTAGTGTATATGTTTGCTTGTATGAAAAGTAAATGTGCCAGTAGTGAAATCAATGTTTTTATTTTGATTTCTCTCCTTCCACCAATCAGGCCCTCTGTACCTGGTGACGGAGTACTGTCGCTATGGCGACCTGGTGGACTACCTGCACAGGAACAAGCACAGCCTCCTGCAGAGCTACGCTGAGAAGAACCAGGACGACGGCTGCCTCATCTCTGGAGGAAGCACTCCGCTCAGCCAGAGGAAAGGGTGAGAAGAAGAACACACAAACCGATGCATAGAGATAGAAACAGACGTCTTCCTCACATAGAGTTTGATATGATGAAGACACGTGACTTAATATGGATTCATATGGTGTATCCCTCCAGCTACGTGTCCTTCGGCAGTGAGAGTGATGGAGGATACATGGACATGAGTAAAGACGAGCCCACCATCTACGTGCCCATGCAGGAGCAGATGGACGCCATCAAGTACGCCGACATCCAGCCGTCTCCGTACGAGTCTCCCTACCAGCACGACGTCTACCAGGAACAAGGTTTGATTTGTGTGTTGATATAAGTCTGAAGAGTTCGGTTGTGTGGAGAATTCGCAACACAGGAAACAAGGAAGGATGATAAACACTTGTAGTGTAGTACGATGCGAGGCCAACCAATAATGCATGTCACGAACACATTAATTGTTTTCGCCTCTTAAATCAATACATCAGTTCGCATTCTCTCTGCTCTTTGATCAAAAAGCACTCACAAATGTCACAGCATATGAAGGGCATGAGCTTAATTTCAGCCCATGCAGTCACAGGACGTCTGTTGGAGTTCCCCCAACAACAGCAACACAATGTCTTCATTCATGAGATGCTCCCCACCTTCTTCTTCTTCCTTTCCTCTTCTTCCTCTTCTTCTTCTTCTCATTGTTTGGTCATCTCACCTTGTCATCGTGTGTTCAGGTGACGGCAGATTGGACCTGGCCATCAGCGACTCCTCCGCTCTCACCTACGAAGATCTATTGGGCTTCAGCTACCAAGTGGCAAAGGGGATGGAGTTCCTCGCCTCCAAGAATGTAGGATATTAAAAAATAATGTTGCATGAGATGTAGCTGCTGATATTCACTGCATTCTGTGAGTTTGTTTACATCTAAAGGGATAGTTCCACATTTTGGGAAATCTCTTAGTTTAGTTTAGGTCGGGGGTCAGCGACCTTTACTAAGAAGATCTGTCTGGAGCCGCTAAACATGTGATCATTGTGACGAAGGTAACACAGTTTATAGTCTAAGTATATAGTATATCAGTCTAATGCAGTGAGGGCCAAAGAGACAATGTACTACGGAGTATTAGGGCCACATTGAGGGAGAACACATCTGAGATTTACAGAATAAAGTCAGAATATTACGAGAAAACAAGTTGAAATATTACGAGAATAAAGTCAGAACTTTACGAGAAAAAAAGAAAATAACACGTAACATTACTACTTTATAATATTATGACTTTATTCTCATAATTTCAGATTTATTTTTCCTCCTCAATGTGGCCCTAATACTCCGTCGTACCATAGACCTACAACAATGATAAATAAAAATGAAAAACAGTTATTCATTTCCATTTTTAAAAAACAACAGGGAGCCTCTGGAGAGGAGCTGAAGAGACGCAGGTTGCTGACCCCTGCTTTAGCATTTAGACTAGAAACAAGGGGAAACAGCTAGCATAGCTCTGTCTGAAGACAACAAAAAGCCACCTAGCACCTCCACAACTCACTAATTAACACTTCTATATCTTGTTTGTTTAATCTGTACAAAGACTGAAATGTGAAAGCAACTCTTTTAATTGCATTTTATTCCACCACAGTGCGTCCATCGTGACCTCGCTGCCAGGAACGTGCTGATCTGCGAGGGCAAACTGGTGAAGATCTGTGACTTCGGCCTGGCCAGAGACATCATGCACGATTCCAACTACATCTCTAAAGGCAGCGTGAGTATCAAATCAGAAAGGAGATATATATATATATATTGTTCCTATAAAGTTTGACAGCGACAAAAGCGAAATGAATGTAATGTAATTTAGCTAAATATCACACTGCAAATAAAATCATTAGTGGGGCCGCAGTGGAAGCAAATATAAATGCAAACTGGACTCTTTAAATCTAATATCTAATATGTAATGTCTCATTTCTTTCATTCAGACCTTCCTGCCCCTGAAGTGGATGGCACCAGAGAGTATTTTCCATAATTTGTACACCACCCTGAGCGACGTGTGGTCCTATGGCATTCTTCTTTGGGAGATTTTCACACTTGGTCAGTATAAAAAAGCCAATAACCCAACTGGTTTACACACTAGAGGGATTAATCTTCTTAATTGCTTATATGTATTATTATATATCACATTGTACAGTTTTGAACCCTTCTTGAAGTCACACAGTCATTCCTGGACTCCCCCCTGCATTCTTCTGGTAAACTGTAAATTATGTTTCAAGGTGTCTGAAATGACAATGAATGCAAAGCAAATTTCAAATTCCACATCTGATTGAAAGACCATACCAGTTTGTTCGAAGACCCGTCCGACGTCTCTCAACCTCATTAGGCACAGTCAAGCTTTGAAATCAGCATTTCCTCTTCTTTTTCTTTTTAAAACCCCCTCTTCTTGCCACGGTTTTTGGGACCTACCATGAAAACAAAGGACACAATTTATTTCGTTCTTAAACTTAAGCCCAAGTGGTGAAAAAAACTCACAATCCAGCCTCTGTAAGAGATAACCAAAGATGCTCTGTGCTTCCCCGTCTTAATCTGACTTTCACTGGACCTTTTAGAACCGTTTTTCTGGGTCAGAACAACAACAATCAGTTGGGTGTGATCTTCCCGGAAAATAAATGTGCATGACTTTAGATTTATGGTTTAAGATAGACGTCTAGACAATGTGCATTAACTTATGAAATGCCTTCTGCAGGAGGAACCCCCTACCCCGATCTGCCCATGAACGAGTTGTTCTACAGCGCTCTGAAGAGAGGCTACCGCATGGCCAAACCTGCCCACGCCTCTGATGAAGTGTGAGTGTGACCTCTCCACTAACGTCACCTCTCCAGTAACTCAGACATGAACATGAAATGAATTGTATTTTTGTTGCAGTTATGACATCATGAAGAAGTGCTGGGATGAGACGTTTGAGAAAAGGCCTGAGTTCTCCTTCCTGGTCCACAGTGTTGGGAACATGCTGGCAGAGAGCTATAAAAAGGTACTTTATTGATGTATTATTATATAACTATGTGCTTGAACTCTATACCACATATTTGGATGGGTTTATCTACCAATTCATCCGTCCACTCGACCACTCAGAGTCAGCCTATCTGGCCCCTAGTGGCTGGTTGGAGGAGACTTGCAGGATAACTTCAGTTCACAGTTTGATTCCTCACTGATTCTTAATGTAGAAAGTTTTTATCAGCTGTGATGTAAAGTCTCTGCTGCTCAATGTTTCATATCTTTAACCTCATGCACACATCTGCTGATGAATTGCTCACCAACTATTGTCCCCTTGGCAACAGAAATACAGCCAAGTCAACGACAACTTCCTGAAGAGTGACCACCCGGCAGTCGCCCGCACCAAACCCAGACTGTCCTCGCCTTTTCCCATCGCCAACCCGGCGTTCGGCTCCCCACCACCCCCCCTCTACGTTCCCCCGGACCCCTACAGCCAGAGCCCGAGCCCCTCAGAGTTCGGACAAGAGGTGGACACGCAGGAAGTCATAACTTCATACAACGAATACATCATTCCCATCCCAGACCCCAAGCCGGAGGACGTCTTCACTGACGTGCCGTCAGAAAGCCCTGCAAGGTACAGAGCTGCTGCACATGTTTGCCAAATGCTGGCGTTACAAGACAGATGAGGATGTATTTTCTTTACAAGAGCAGTTTATTTTTTTCCACCACACACCCACTCATCCAGATGTTGAGCTGAGACAATAGCTGCATTATGGAGGCAGATATAAACATGCAGCCGAGCAAAGGTTGGCCAAATAAATGTTTAACTGCACAAAAATCCAGATCTATTTACATATGTAATCAGAGTTTTAGAGGAGGATTTAGTTGTTGTTTAGTAGAAGTCAGTTTAGGGAGTATTAGCAGATTCCAACCCTTTGTTTTCAATCTTGGCAGTGGGGCGATCATAGATTTTAGTTTTAACATTGTGGTTTTGGTTTGAGGTGTTTGGACCGGTTGAGCGATAGAGGAGCAGCGTTGGACACATCAGGCAGCAGCTTAAAAATAAAATAAGAAATATTCACTACATGGTTCAATCAGTTTGGGATGCACCGATATCGGATCAGACATGGGGCCGATACTGACTTAAACAGCTGGATCGGGTATCAACAGTGACAATCTCCATCGATCCATTATCCGTAACTGCTTATCCCATTCGGGGTCGATCCCAGCTGACATTACACCCTGGACAGGTCACCAGACTATCACAGGGCTGACACACAGAGACAGACAACCATTCACACCTACGGGACATTTAGAGTCAACAATGAACCTGCATGTCTTTGGACTGTGGGAGGAAACCGGAGAACCCTGAGAGAACCCACGCTGACACGGGAGAGAACATGCAAACTCCACACAGAAGGGCCTCCAAGCCGGGTTTGAACCTGCGACCCTCTACCGTGCAGCCCACAATGCCAATCTACTCAATTCAATTCTATGTCGATATATATTATATACATTATATACCCCAATTTGAATTCCTGCTGACCAAGATTTACACTTGAATTGTAATTCCTTTTTAACCACGTTGCTGGTGCACGATTTATTATTCTAATAATAACAACTCAATACATTTATATTTATGTATTTATTTGTAACACTTTGTTTTTACAAAGTTAGGAAAATAAAGTTTAAGTCAAGCCTGATGTTTCCTTACACATAAAAGAATGATCTCAGTCACTTCCACACAGTGAGGCATGCAGTTTATTAATTAAACACTGGTATCGGATCAGTACGCGGTATCAGCCGATACCCAAAGCCCAGGTATCAGTATCGGTATCGGAGTCGGAGTCGGTATCTGGACTGGGACTGAAACAGTTGGATCGGTGCATCCCTCCAATCAATAACAGGATTATTCAACAGTCATCCTAATAATTGTCTTAAAACTTAGGAGGTGTAGCAATTAATGAATTAGTAGATTGACAAATAATTAGTTGATTATCAAAATAATTATTTGATGATGATCAAAAGATGCGTCCCTGTTTATGGCCTTCCAAAGTTTCATTTCTAGTCGGCCAGCTTATATAAAGTCTTCTAGCCAGTAGTTTAGTACACGTGTATGAGTACACAGGGAGTACACAACATCTCTCATGAAATTCTGAAATACTTTTGTTCCTCTGAAGTTTACAAAGCATTTAAATGTTCTGAGTAGTTTCATTTTTTGAGTTGTGACTTGCGGTTGCTGAAAGGAAGAAGTGAGAAATAAGGGAAGATGTTAGACTTTATTATTAAAGTGAATAAACACAGACTCTCTCTAAGACTCCTGTGTGACCGAGTGCACAATGTGAAGTTGTGTTTTGTTCTGTGTCGTCCCACCCCTCAGCTCTCTGGCTCTGGAGGAGGAGGAGACGGACTCCATGTCGCAGGACGATGCCGACACTCTCCCAGAAGAGGACAGGCTGGAGGAGACCAGCGAGAGAGACGCTCTGCTCGGCTCCTCCGGGACGCCCGAGGTCGAAGACAGCTTCTTGTAGCCGCCCGGAGAAAACATCCTCTTTTTTCTGGGAGTTGAAAAAAGGGAACTAAACTAGAATGTAGCATAAACGGAGACTGAGAAGGAAATCTTTCTATTTCCACTAAGCACTCGGAGCCCTTCTTTTCAGTTTTGTATCAAACTTAGTACCTCTGACACTAAACTGCGTACAAATAATGAGCATGATGTTATCATAGAAGCTCTTCATAATATGAATACGGTACTCTCCTCGCGCTCTAAAGACAAGTAAAGATGTATTTTCTAGAGATAATATGTGCTTTCTGTCTTAGACACATTTAGCCATAATGTCCCCGTTCACAACCAGCGTAGAGTTTTAGAAAACGTTTTAATAACACAAAATGATTAACACGACAATATAAAGAAATATATACTGTCCAAACAAGAACAATATTCACAGGAATCATTATAGCGTTATGTCCTAAACCATGATCAGCCATGGAAAGGAAGCAATTGAACTTAAAGGTGTTTTTGATAACATTCATCCCCCCCCCCCGTTTCATTGCATTTACTTCACAACAAGTCGTTGCCGGACACTGACCAATCAATCTCAGCCATTTATCGTTTTTTTTTCCGCACTAACCGTGGATGTATTCAAAGTAGGGATGCACCGATACCACTTTTTTTCAGACCGAGTACAAGTACTTACATTTGGGTACTCGCCGATACTGAGTACCGATACGAGTACTTCTCTGTGCCAAAAGACCCTCGTTAACAGCCAGCTGGAGGGTGTGAGCGACACACGGCAGGCTGGGGAGTCCCGCATACGAGGCGGCTGCAGCTTTACAGTGCTCCCTCGCCGCACCATGGACAAAGGGCTCGCTGCGCCCTCTCTCCCCGCCGGGGACGGGGCCCCTTACTCCCGGTGCGACTGTCGATGGTGGCGGACTGTCCTCAGTGCGCCCCAACCACGTCGTGCCGCCAGTCATAGCTCGGCCCATGTAAAAGGCGCTAGGGGTCTGCGGCGATGTCGTCAACCCACCCGACCCGTCTTGAAACACGGACCAAGGAGTCTAACGAGCGCGCGAGTCAGAGGGTGCAAGCAAAACTCCGTGGCGCAGTGAAAGTGAGGGCCGGTGCACGCCGGCTGAGGTGGGGTCCCGGTCCAGCGGGGTCGGGTGCACCACCGTAAAGTGGTATTGGTGCCGTTGTATCGGAGCCATTTTGAGAGTGCGAGTACATGAACACAGTATCGGACCCGATACCCGATACCGGTATTGGTATGGAGGCGGGGCCCCGGCCATTCCTATGAGAGTTGCTCAGTGGCACATGAAGCCTAAATGGCTCGACTTCCGTCTGGAAAAGTAACCGGTTCTTGGCGGAGTAGCGTCCGAGATGATTGGCGGAGTAGCGTCTGCTCGGTCACATGACTCGGTCACGGGGTCCCAACGTCACGCCGTCATGACGGTTTGGCGCTCCAGCCTCGGTCTGGGTCTCATTCACATGAACGGAGGAAGGGAAATAACTCTGGATTCAGCTATTAGTGCGTTTTACAACTTTAAAAACTGAATTTTGTAATAAGGGCTATTAGAGTGTTCATACTGGGGAGTTGATTCACCTAAAAGAAAATTGTCCTCTGAGTGACAGACGTCTCTTTCCCAATGTAAGTCTATAGGTAAAAGTCTTTTTGGGCCCGATGGCGTGAAGTGACGGACACAGAAGTTGCAGTACCGCCGTTTGGCCGCTATGAAAGTCCGGATCGACGATCGGGTTATTTTTAAAATGATTAATTCACAATCATAATAATTATTTCAGGAAAAAACATACTTTTATGCGCCACTTTTCCAAAAAGAAAAACATATTTGCCTACATAAAAATGTTATCAATAAGACCTTTAACCTTTATGTTGCATTTTTCTTTAAGTGCGACCGACAGCTGTATTATAATATTTTTGTAAAATGTTATTTCCAGGACGTGAAAGATTCTACATGCACTGTTTTACTACGACAAATACTTTCTTCTCAGTTAGTCAGACGTTTCCTGTTTTCTTTCTTTTCTCTTTTTTTTTTGGTAAGAATTGTATGAAATGTCATTTTGTGAATTTTGAATCCTTGTTTTGTATAGGTTTAATTCATAGATCTGTGCCGGATTTGCACTTTATTTAGAACAATGTGGATATTCATAAAAGAAGATTATAAATATACTCTAAAAATAAAGATCTAATGGTTCAACTGAGATTCAACTTTGGACTTAAACATGTGTCTGTTACAGTAAACCAGTTTCTGTGGCGACAGGTGACCATCTCAAAGTGAAAAGATACTAAACACAGCGTATCACTGCCTTATAGCACAAGATGGCACACATGAGTGCCTTTGTATATATAGACTGACTGATCTTTGCCTCGCAGCTATTGTTGCTCTCTGATTACGGAGCGTTTTAGCCGATATGAAGGGCTACTGTACTCAAGGAGATAAATAGCCATTTATATTCCATGTAAAAAAAGATTATGCTTCTAGTCTTCTGCTGCGTTGTATAGCATTCACTCACACAATGTTTCCTACTGTCAGTATCCTATAGCGTTGACAAATAGTCCACCATTTAAAACCAACATGTCATTTTTTTCTGTAGCAATTATGCACAAGATCACTGTATCACAAGCTATGGTACCAAAGCTCCTCTTAACGTTTACAAATGTATTTTTTTATATGTGCCATTTTATATATGTTGTAAATGTGACAATAAATGTGTATTATCATAGTAACACTGAGTCCTGCATCTATGTTTTCAAATGACTTATATTATTACTTAGATATTGACACTCTCAGTGCCCTTTTTTCTGACTCCTAGGTCAGATTTCAAAGAGCCCCTTTGACTCTCCTTCCCTCTCCCCATAAATCCACGCTTGAGAAGCATGGCAGCCACGGTCCGGCAGTGGTGGTGGGGTGATTAGTCTCACCTCGACGGATATCTCGGGAGAATCGGGGCCTTTCTGTGGCAAATTGGAACTGCTTCATTAATTTGTTGAGCGTGATGTGCTGATCCGCCTCCTCCACGCACACACACACTCACACACAGTTCCCTCCACCCTCCACCCTCCACCACTTGCTGTCTGAGAGATTTCATGTTTGCTGTGTGACTTCAGTGGCTGTAAACAAGCAGAAGGGAGAAGAAGAAGGGCAGAGGCCAACAGAAAGGGAAGAAGGGACGCTTGTGTTGTCAGCTCTGGATGCTGGAAACATCAAACCCAGGAGAGTGATTATATATAAATATATAAATATATATATACCCCTCCTCTGTTAACCTGAAGACATCTGCAGCAGGTGAGTACTTCTGGAATAAATGAGTGATGCTTCCATAATGTGTAATACTGTATTTTTGAAGTTGAAGTGACTCATCGATTCCCTTCATTGTAATCATGAAAACGCTTCCTCAAAGTACTTTGTGCTGTTTCCTGATTTTTAATGTACACTTAAGAAGATTGTATGTAGAGTACGTCGTTTTTTTATGGGCTGCTCCGACCAGTCAGAAAAGAGAAGTGGATGAGGGGATGAGTGTTAACACAACTTCAGAGAACTAATTTCTCCCAACGCCACAGATCCAAAGAAGAGCACATCAGAGACATCAGCATTGAAACCTGCAGGTGAGGAGTTGATCCAGGATGCAGTCCTACCTCGCTCTGCTGCTGGGGATCGTGACCTCTGCTGCTTCAGGTAAGACGGCTAAATCTGTCTTTTTCTTCTCACTCTGGTTGCTTTTTGAACAGCTACTGTAGATTTAAACAATCTGAAATGAAACAACGAGGCAGACAAAGCACACGGAAGTTTCTTAATCATTTTCATGTTGATTTGAAAGATGTAAAGATGTGGGATGTAAAAAGCTCAAATGTTTGGATTAAATCAATGTTTTAAACACTGCAGTATTATCAAAAAAATAATACTGCAGCATCAAATATGACAACAAGATTCTTTATCACCACAACTGATATGTATGAAATGTATAAAAATACATACTCTATATAACATGATTTCTATTATTGTATTACGCTCTAATTCTAACTTGCACATTTCATGGCATAAACTCGTGGTCAGTTCAGCGGAGAGCTGAGAAACACTGCATGCTTCTCCGTCTGAGATCTAACACACGCCTTCTTTCTCTTCTTTTTTTTCCATTTTGGGTTCGACACATATGAATATCACCCGCTGAGCATTGGAAATTGCAATTTCATGTGTTTGCATTTGAGCACATAAAAGCTTCTGTTGTTTGGTTTAAATAATGGCTGAATGAATTAGTTTTGCTTTCTGGTGCGTTACTGTATGAGGTGTGATTGGGGTCATTTTATGGTTGGATGAACTCTTTGAAGGAAATGCAACTGTTTACGCTGATGATCAGGAGGTTTAGCGCTAAAGTGCTGATTGGTTTCATTCCTAGTTCTCTACATTATCTGGTGTGTTGTGGTGAATAAAAAAAAAAAAAATGCTGAGCGTGGAATCTCAGTTCTGCTTCGAGCTTCATAACACACCGTCCAAACCTCTAAATTGACACTTTTATAACCTTTACCGAAAGTGTAGAGTGAACACGACATGAGAGGAAAGTCAGGTCAGTCCCTCTGGTGTTTTTCACAGAAGTCGTCCCCGAAAGAAATCTCAGATGCAACAAATTGTCCAACTGGGTTTCTACAATTTTCCAAATCTTGAACAAAAAGTCGTCAAAGGGAGCTCTGTTCTTCATCACTAAAACGTCTACGCTCCCTGAGGGTCGGGGTCTTTTAGAGCTCCCTCAAAGATGCCTGAAAGATATGACCTTTTTCCATGCTTATGATTTTCTTGAATGAGTGTCTTCTCTTATTTGTGGCGTTGAACATGAGGGCCCGAAGTAAAAAAAAACATCAGTTACAGATGTGGAGTTTTTCATATTTACAGTTTCTTACATCTCCGGAGCGACATTTAAAAAAAAAAAGCAGAAGTGAGAAGAGTCGAGGGATGTTATCCAAGTCCTCAGTGTGTTTCCTGAATTCATGAAATTACTTCAAAAATAGATCTGAATCACGGCGCCGGCGAGACAACGCTGGGTTCTCAAAACAGAAACAAAGTCTGGATTATCAACAGTGAAACACAGAATAGAACAAACATACTCTCTGGAAGTCTATCTATGATTCATTTGTTCTCACTGTGCCTAAAAAGTCAATAAATGCATTCATTAGTTTATGTTTTTGTTGTTCCTTCTCAGCGGAATGGAGGCGTCCGGTGATCAAGTTCAACTCTGTGGTGGTGGAGGGTTCGGAGGTGGTGGTCCGGCCCGGGACCCTTCTGGATCTGAGGTGTGAGGGTGACGGGCCCGTGAGCTGGAAAACCAGGCTAGCCAAACACAAACGCTTCGTGTCTAAGGGCAACGGGAACGTCCGGAGCTTCAGGGTGGAACGTCCCTCCGCGGAGTTCACCGGAACATACAAGTGTGCTTACACTGCTGGGTCACCGCAGCTGACCTCCTCAGTGCACGTGTACGTTAAAGGTGAGCTCGGAGAAATGAGAACAGAACAGTTGGACGAGCTTCCTAATGTTGACTTGGATGGATCATCGTCCACACTGTGTCTGTGATTAGACTCCCTTCCAGTGTAAATCTCACATTACTCTCTAGAATCTGATGAATCTGTTTTTCTTTATCAGATCCGAACCGCGTGTTCTGGACCAGCAGCACGTCCCTGCGGGTGGTGAGGAAGGAGGGTGAGGACTACCTGCTGCCCTGCCTGCTCACCAACCCAGAGGCCACAGACCTGGGCCTCCGCATGGACAACGGCACCTCCGTGCCGCCTGGGATGAACTTCACAGTTTACCGCCAACGCGGTATTCTCATCCAGAAGCTCCACCCCGGCTTCAACGCCGACTACGTCTGCACAGCCAGGGTCAACGGAGTGGAGAAGACCTCCAAGGCCTTCTCCATCAACGTCATTCAGAGTGAGGCCGCTTGGTCGTCAGGAATGATCGCCCCATATAGAGTCATTTGTAGTGATACTCATTTATGATTTTCTCTTCTTGCTCCAGAGCTTCGTTTCCCTCCGTATGTCTTCTTGGAGACAGAAGAATACGTGCGCATCGTTGGGGAGGAACTCAAGATTCGCTGCACGACACACAACCCCAACTTCAATTACAATGTCACCTGGCAATACAACACCAAGTCGGTCAGTGTTCATGAGGCGTTTTGGGAGTTTTTCTCAGTTGTCGTATCGTAATCATGATCTCAACTCTGATTTCCTCTTTTTGTCTTCAGAAACCAACGATAGAGGAGAGGGTTCGCTCCAGTGGAGAGAACCGCCTGGACATACAGAGCATACTGACCATCCGTGCTGTGAACCTCACAGACACGGGAAACATTTCCTGCACCGGCACCAATGAAGCCGGGCTGAACAGTTCGACGACGTACCTGCTGGTTGTAGGTGAGCCACAGAAACAATCACTCCTCTTAAAAAAAGCCTGCATGGAGCATTATCAACCACTACAAAGGAAACTGTTGTTGATTCTTGTGAACAGACAAGGCCTACATCAGGCTGCTGCCCCAGCTCTCCTCTAAACTGGCCCATAAGGGTCTTTCGGTGGTGGTGAACGAGGGAGAAGATCTGGAGCTCACCGTGCTCATCGAGGCGTACCCCCACATCACAGAGCACAGGTGGCACACCCCGACGTCTCCCAACACGTCCACACAGGAGCACAAGCTCATCAGATACAACAACAGGTACGACACCACGAGAGCTGGTCTCCGATTGTTAGTTTAAATAAAAAAACAAATGTATTATAGGAAGGGGAAGCTGGGTTTGAAACATGCTGTCGGTGCATTTTTGGTCGCATTTGACACGGAACTTCAAGGTCATATTTGCTCAGGTCAGTCGAGAGGGAAGAGTGGTGTTCTCTTTTTAATCTGTTGACGTCCTCGGCGATGAAACATCGGAATTGTCTGAATTCAGAATGAGTCACCCCGGATTCCTCTTTTTCTCAGTTTACAGATCCTTTTTTTTGTTTTTTTTTAGATACCATGCTACTCTGCAGCTGAAGAGGATGAACGCACAGGAGCAGGGCCAATACACCTTCTATGCCAGAAGCGACCTGGCCAATGCATCCATCGTGTTCCAAGTCCAAATGTATCGTAAGTGACATCGTAAACACAAATCACATTCATGGTGTTGTGGCATGATGAAGTTCCTTTATAGGTACATTCATTTTCTCCTCACCGGCAGAGAGACCTGTTGCTGTGGTGAGATGGGAAAACATAACCACACTCACTTGCACCTCATTCGGCTATCCTGCTCCCAGAATCATCTGGTACCAGTGTTTTGGGATACGGCCCACGTGAGTACCACTGCACAGGGAACAGTAGAAGTTTGGTGTATTGTGTTTTACGTTCACACTTTCAAACAGTTAGGGCCTTTGTCTGACTGTGTATTTTGTTTTGCAATGAGGCAGGTGTAATGAAAACACCACAGGGCTGCAGCTGGCGATCCCTCTCCAGGCTCCCACCGTGGAGGTCCAGAGGGAGGAGTACGGGGCCGTGGAGGTGGAGAGCGTCCTCACCGTGGGGCCGTCCAGCCGGAGGATGACGGTCGAGTGCGTGGCCTTCAACCTCGTCGGCGTCAGCAGCGACACTTTCGCCATGGAGGTTTCTGGTGAGTCTCTCGGCTCATTCGATTATCATTTGTTCTTTGTCAAGGATGTGATCACAAGTGCTGCACTCCTCAATATGCTATTGTACAGTCACATGGTGCTCAAGCTAAATGTCCCAGTTTATGAAATAGCGTTGTCACGGTCAGCAGATCCCTTTTTATTTGTTACTTAACTGCAGAATATAACCCAACAATTCATTCATTATTATGTTAGAGAATATCAGCTTCTATGACAAACAGTCAGTCATATTGATGTTTCTCTGATTGTGCAGACAAACTCTTCACTTCCACTTTGACTGGAGCAGCAGGCATTCTGGCTATCCTCCTCGTGCTGCTGGTTTTTCTCTTATACAAATATAAACAGGTAAGGTGTACTTTCTAAGTCGTAAAATATTGTTTTGAGATTCAAACATGTCCACGGGACACGGGCTACTTAGCTGCAGTGTTTTCATTGTTGTGGTTTTCACTACAATTTGCTCGTGTTTTCATCTTCAGAAACCCAGGTATGAGATCCGTTGGCAGATCATCGAGGCCAGAGATGGAAACAACTACACCTTCATTGACCCCACTCAGCTGCCTTACAACGAGAAGTGGGAGTTCCCAAGAGACAAGCTGAGGCTAGGTCTGCACCATGTCATCCTGAATCGACTCAAATGCACTCACTTTGAAACAACTATTCAGTGCTAAAGACAAAATAGAATAGAATCAGAACATCTGAATCTTCTCGTTGTATTTCTGTCCCTCCAGGGAAGATCCTGGGTGCAGGAGCTTTTGGAAAGGTGGTTGAGGCCACGGCCTACGGTCTGGGAGTGGAAGACAACGTGTTGCGTGTAGCAGTGAAAATGTTAAAAGGTGAGCCGGCGTTAAGACCTTCGATTAAACATGATGTGCACGATCAAATGAAGGTGATAATAATGATCCGTGTTGTGTTTGTGCAGCCAGCGCCCATTCAGATGAGAGGGAAGCTCTGATGTCTGAGCTGAAGATCCTGAGCCACCTGGGACACCACAAGAACATCGTCAATCTACTGGGAGCCTGCACCTACGGAGGTCAGACGGCAGCCTGGATGCAATTTGATTATTGTAAAAACATGTTGATGAAAGCCACCCAGTTCACGACACATTTGCATGAAACCGATTGCATAACATGGTGTGTGTCTCCTCCTCCTCCTCCTCCTCTTCCTCCTCCTCAGGACCGGTGCTTGTGATCACGGAGTACTGCAGCCTCGGCGACCTCCTGAACTTCCTTCGTCAGAAGGCAGAGACGTTTGAGAACTTTGTTATGAGTGTTCCCGACGTTATGGAAGACTCAAATGACTACAAGAATGTCTGCAGTCAGAGAAAGTTCATCAGAAGGTACGTCACCAGACATGTGGTCTGATGATGACGGAGGAGGATTTGTAAAAAAACAAAAAACATTTAATCTCTGACATCTGTCTTTCTTCTCGTTTTTCTTTCCATCCAACAGTGACAGCGGGATCTCCAGCACGTCTTCAAGCAGTTACTTAGAGATGAGACCAGCCAGCCAGGGGCCCAATATGGAATCATCTCCAGGTAGAAACTCTTTCTCCACCAATCCCAGTTTGAATGAACACAAATGCATCCATAATGCAGCAGCATCTCCTCACTCCCTGACCCCGGGTAACATTACTGCTGTCTGATGGTCCCCAGACTCTGTGTGCGAGGAGACGGGCGACTGGCCGCCGGACATCGACGACTTGCTGAGGTTTTCCTTTCAAGTGGCTCAGGGCCTGGACTTCCTGGCTGCCAAAAACGTGAGTGGTTTTTACCACTAAGTGAACACACATCTAAAACAGGAAACATTACTGATCATTTAGATTTAATTTATTTAAATTTGCACAAAAAAGTTTATAGAATATGACGCATGTGTCAGGCACTCACAGGGAAAACAGGTTTGGACCCAAATGCAGGTGATGAGGAGGAGGAGGCAGCAGGCCGAGTTCAATGATTTAATCAAAAAGGAAACTTACGAGGAACAAAAAAAAAGCAGCTCAATGGAACAAACTTGAACTACAAAAGGAGGAAAACTCTTTCATTGGAGACACTAAACATGAGGAGCGACGGGTTGAACGGGAGACGAGGCAGGACGAGGCAGGAGCGACAACGAAGTGACAAAGACAGACGGGGAACACACAAGCTTTAATACACTCAAGGGGGATTAGACACAGGTGGGACAAAATCAGGGCGGTAAAACAAGCTAACAAAGGCAGGAAGTAAAACTAGACATGACACAAGAGGTGAGTAACTTTCAAAATAAAACAGGAAACAAACTGTGACAAAAATCCTCAGGACCGTGACAGGAAATAAAACGAGACACGACACAACAGGTGAATTTAAAATAAAACAGGAAACACTACAATGCAGACGATATAACAGAAAACCCAAATCACTAAGTACAGGACGAATAGACTAAAAGGAGGAACATAAGATCTAAACAAAAAGGTTCTCTGGTACAGAGCCAGACCATGACAACCTGAGGTGTGAATTCATGTGTGAGGGTATTTCCCATTACATTCTTTACATTTACTCATCGTCATAGTTTGACAATGTATGGCTCATGATTCTTCATCACTGAGATACACTGTTCAGTGATGTGTGTGTGCGTGTGTGTGTGTGTGTGTGTGCAGTGCATTCATAGAGACGTGGCTGCCAGGAATGTCCTCTTGACCGATCACAGAGTGGCCAAGATTTGTGACTTCGGCCTGGCACGTGACATCATGAACGACTCCAACTACGTGGTGAAGGGCAATGTAAGAGCACAACAGAGCTGACGTTTACTTTAACATTTACACTAACCAAGTTATAGACTACATATAAAATACATGTGCTTTTTCCAATTGTGTGTGTGTGTGTGTGTGTGTGTGTGAACTAGGCCCGTCTGCCAGTGAAGTGGATGGCTCCGGAGAGCATCTTTGACTGCGTCTACACCGTCCAGAGTGACGTCTGGTCCTACGGCATCCTCCTGTGGGAGATCTTCTCTTTAGGTCAGACACACTCACATGCATGTTTGTACCCCTAGACCAGGGGTCAGCAACCTGCGGCTCCGGAGCCACATGCGTCTCTTCAGCTCCTCTCCAGTGGCTCCCTGTGGATCTTTAAAAATGGAAATGAATAACTGTTTTATGTTTACATTTTCATTTTTATTTTTCATTGTTGTAGGTCTATGGTACGACGGTACGACGGAGTATTAGGGCCACATTGAGGGAAAAAAATAAATCTGAGATTTTGAGAATAAAGTCATAATATTACGAGAGAAAAAAAAATTGTAATATTATAAAGTAGTAATTTTACATGTTATTTTCTTTTTGTCTTGTAAAGTTATGACTCTCTTCTCGTAATATTATAACTTTATTCTGTAAATCTTAATCTAAAAAAAAGTTGTAATATTATGAGAATAAAGTCATAAGTTTAAGAGAAAAAAGTCGTAGTATTACAAAGTATTAATTTTACGTGTTTATGACTTTATTCTCGCAATATTACGTCTTTTTTCTTGTAATATTACGACTTTTTTTCTCATAAAGTTATGACTTTTTTCTGTAAATCTTAGATGTTTTTTCCCTCAATGTGGCCCTAATACTCCGTCGTACATTGTCTCTTTGTCCCTCAGTGCATTAGACTTATATACTATATACTTAGACTATAAACTGTTACCTTCATCACAATGATCAGATGTTTTGCAGCTCCAGACAGATTATTATAAATTTTTTCTTTGCCTAAAATGTCTCTTTTGATAGTAAAGGTTGCTGACCCCTATACATTTACACACATTGCTAACCCTTCCTGTGTGTGTGTTATTCTCCATTAGGAAAGAGCCCGTACCCCAGCATGGCTGTGGACTCCAGGTTCTACAAGATGGTGAAGCGCGGCTACCAGATGTGCCAACCGAACTTTGCCCCGGCTGAGATGTAAGCTCGACCCCTTCAGCAACATAAAGTCTGGTTCATACTGCTGCTCACCCCCCTCTCTCCCTTTTTTAAAGAACACTTTACTTTGTCCAGCCAATGTTCAAACTGTCAGCTGATTATCAGTTGAGTTTTAATAATGGTCTTCTTTTTATCAGATGGTAAAATGTTCTCTGAGTCAGAGGTGGTAGCCCAACAAGCTTTATCAATGACTGATTATTCAGGACATCTCTGACTACATACATGCTGAAAATTAATATATAATTAGATATTCTTCAAAGTAAAAGTCCCTAGAAGTGTATGCATTAAATTGTTATATTGAATCGACACCGGAGCCGAAGATAGGTGAATCGTCAGCACTAAAAAGCTGAGTTGATCCCAAGTTTGACTTCAGCAATAAACAGTTCAAGTAGCGTGCTTTCCAAATGTTCATCAGGACAGAACAAAGATCCCTTATTCCTTTGCCAGTCTTCCGCTCTATCTAACATCTAAAGTAACTGACACATGAGGTAACCTTATGAAGTACTTTCATTATTCCTGAATTGAGTCATATCGCTTCGGGTTATCTCCTAACCCCAAAACATAACAAGCCTTAACTCCAAACTTAATAAGCCCCCAAATGAGAGAATAAAAGGAGTGTTTTTCCCCCAGTCTCTAACATCTGTGTGTGTGTGCTGATTTAGCGTGGCTGTCACACCACCCGGAATAACTGTGGAAACAGAGGAGACTGAATCTGAGTCAGGGCCTAATCATCTGTTGTTCTGCTGTGTGTCAGGCCTCAGTTCTGCCTGTTAGCCACATGATCTCAAAGCTAGGAGGCCATGTAACTGCTTTTTCATGGCAGCAAAAAAGAGACTGGAGGGGCAGGGGTTCTTATGAACGGGTCTCTCTCATCAAACTGCGTCACCACCTCCATAAGCCTCTCCTTATTTCACCAAATCGGCGTGATACAGCGGCCTGATTTTTAAGCCACAAAAAGTCTGAGAAAAATGGAGTTTGGGTTATAAAATAACCTCCTTAAATGTATGCCATCGGTGTTTTCTATTCCCTGAAATCTGTTTTCTAACTTCTTGTTTCAGCTACTCGATCATGAAGATGTGCTGGAATCTGGAGCCGACAGAGCGTCCGATGTTTAGCAAGATCAGTCAGATGATAGAAAGACTACTCGGGGACCAGCCAGAGCAGGAACAGGTGAGCAACTTTGCCAAAACTATGCATGTTACAAAACAAGTGAGGCTCCCGCCAAGCTGCCCTCAGGAAATACACGATCTTTCAAATTTAATTCACCATCAAGCAACACCAGATTTGGTTGAGCTGTGAAACCAATTAAATTAATTGGCACGCTCATTTAAAAGTACAAAATATTGTTTTCAATTGAAGAAATTGGTTCCCAATAATATTCAGCTGAAGTTGAGATTTTGGTTTTGTTGGATCAAGAAGCCTCAACCGTCTGCTTCTCCACAGCTAATCTACCAGAATGTGCAGCAGCAGCAGCAGCAGGTCACGGAGGGTGAAGTGTGTGACAAGCCCAAATGCTGCGACGGCCCCTGTGACCGGTCTTGTGACCACGAGGAAGAGGAGCAGCCTCTGATGAAGACCAACAACTATCAGTTTTGTTGAAAAGGATCCTGATCAATCAGCAAATCAAATAAGCATCAGGATAAAGTGGGAGCAGCTGGAGCTCCGCAGCTCGTTCTAACCGCCAGGCAGTCGCAGAGATGTCGCTTTCACAGCTATTTTTCCGCCAGATAGACAAGCAGCTGCAGCGAGCATGTGACTTGCTTCTTTGCAGACCATGACCAGAAATTGCCACGTCTAACACCAACTGCAGACATGAAAGGAGGAAACATGTCAACAAAACTGCACAAGCACCAAAGCTGTACCTAACGGACTCTTTTATCGCTCTCTCTCTCTGATTACGTATTTGAGGTATAATCTGTTATCCAAAGGAGCCTCTGTGTGTCTTCTTAATTATATATTGTACACTGTGTTTATTGTTATTTTTATTTCTGCCCCCATGACACTGAATGTCTTTGTAGAGATTTCAGCCACGTTAGTCAGCAGGTTTTATTGCATGTATGGTTTCCTCAGAGGAAGCAGCACACGAACAGTCACACAGAACACTATGTGACTACCCATCTTTATATGATCTCCAGACAAGTCAGGTTTTATTCTCTGATCACCTTACTTTACAGTAATTGAACGTCCAAACAGTGCGAGCGTTTTTCCCTGTTTTTAACTCGCTAAATCGAGCGTGGAGGAAGGCAAAGAATGACCGTGTTGTTTCCCCCTCTCTCTCTCTGTGCTTTGGTCATAACTGTATTTCTTGTGACACACTTACAGCAGCTGTCAGTTGGTGGCAAACATGTGATTGTTCCACTTCAACCTGATTAATGAAGCTGTGTTCGGTGTGATTTAGGAGCACAGGATATACAACTGAACTGTGAGCAGGGACAATGTGCGGATCCGTTACGGATCAGATGAACAATGCTTCATGTTTGACAATGTGAAATCTTTATTTTGTTTTGTTCTTTCCCATCGTGGCACAACTTAATCTTTCTTATTTCCTGTAGAGTTAGACGAGTGTTAGTATGATGTAAGCTTCACTGATGTCTATATGTAGCAGTCAGCCTACACTGCCAACTGTTTTAAAATAACATATAAGCTAGCTATGTGAGAGATACAAGACTGTGTGACTTCAGGTATTTCAAACATGCATCTGAATGAAACACGAGTCAGATGTCTAATAATGTATATATATACAGTATATCTCATGATGTAAATCAAGAATGACCTTTATTTTCGCTGGAATGTTGTAGAATAGATATTAGTACATCAATATGTTATATGTGTGTTTTGCGTGTTTGACAATCAATGCAAAAGCTGCAAATTAAATCACTGAAAACCTGCAGAAGGCTGAATGAAGCTCCAGAATGTAAAGTTTTTATACGAGGTTATGATGTGGTGCCAGATGTGTTTTCTTTTGTTGGACCTCTCTGAACTGAAACTGTGCTGCCTGTTCTCTCCTCACTTCTTATTTCTTTTGTTGGACGACGTCCACTCTGCGTTTCCTCTGAACATTTCCCATAGTATCTGTCAACACTGCACATTCTGAAACCTTTTGTAGGGAAGTACTCGTCCCACCGCTGAGACTCTACGGAAAGTCAAAATGCTTTATTCTCCTTTGTGTGCTTCCAGCTAAAATCATATTTCTTTTTTTTTTGAAGTACAGTTCACCACTTTTGGACACTTTACGGGGTGCCAGACTCTCTGAGGTACATTTTGAATAACAGTCTTTGTTCGGTTGTCTATCGAGAGATATCACTGAGTTTGAGTAAAGCATAATAATCTCATGTCTTTGTTGCTCTGCCAGTGTCCTCCTCTATTCTTCTCCTTCAGTTGCAGCACAACCCCCCCCCGGGCTTCATGTGGATGTTTCTCCTCAATAAGCTTCTCGTTATGGTTTAAAACTCTGGATTGTAAAGCATAAATAATGAGCTCAATTGCACCGCTATGCAATAAGTGAAGATTTGAACTGTAACGTGTCTGTGTTGTGTTGATTGTTAACCTTTATTAGACTGATATAAATTCAATTAAGCAGACCTATTCAAGTTTTTTTCAAGTTAAGTACTACTTACTTTAAGTGAATTCAAAGAGTTATTGGCAGCAGAATGTACTTAAGTATTTTAAAAACACTTAGTATTCATTATGAATATGTTGTAATAAAGCACTGCATCATATTTTAAAGCTAATTTTGCATGCAAAAACATGATTCTGCAAAGAACAGCCATGTTATTGAAAGACACGGTACTTCTCTTTGAAACTTAGTGGAGTCAAAGTCCTTCTATCCACGATCCTGACAACCTTGCGTAATGGGAAAACCCCAACATCAGAAGAAAAAAGAAAGAAGGGGTTATTCAGGAAGTCAGAGCTTAAAAAAAACCTCTTCACACAATTTGGTTTTTTTCCCACTCTGGATAACTATAACATCGAAGACGCTTAAAGCCTCTTTCATACCACATGACCGGGAGGAGAATGAGAGTAATTCTGGCGGGTAGTTTTGATGAAGACATGGATGCAAACCTTCACCGTTGTTATGTGTGTAGTAGCCTACATGTCTGTTTCTCCACTGTTGAGTTATAAAAGAGTATTAGTAGGCACAGAAAATATCCATCCTCAGGACTTTATTGTTTCAACTATTGCAGTATTTTCTTTATCTACACAATATACGCGGCTGCTGTGGTGTCTCCTGACCAACAGGTGTCCCTATTGAACACTTGAAGCCGAGTCTTGTTGGCCTGTCATCATTTGAACTGCTAAGCAAAACATCGGAGACGATCTCTCTGAAGAACCTCGGGCAGGCAGATCTACTAAATATCTTCAGATCATTCTCAAAAGCTGACTGACGATTGGTTGACAGGAATTAAGACGCCCGATTGTCCTTGAATGGATCTCCATTGAGAAGGAAATCCAAACTAAAGCGAAGGCCACGAGGTCCGTCGTGATTCAGTTCAATATGCAAACACACATTTATCATCACTTTTAAAAGCAAACTCCGGTCCAAAAGGCAACGAGCGGTAGGGGAGAGGTAAGAGTGTAGAAAAGGTTAAACAGAAACATCTCTGGACATCAAAGGGAAATAAATACAACAAACCCTATTCATGGTTAAAGATAGAACATTTAGGCTTCAATCAGCCGAGTTCATAAAATCCTGTTTACATTCTTTAAAGTCACAGGAAAGACCTCCGGCACTTCTTTTAACTCTCGCCACCCGATTACACGAAATATTACATTCTTTTAGTCGTTTGAAATAATAATAATCATCTTCAATTGACTTTTTATTAAAGATAGGGTCGACGATGTTGGAAAGCTAGCACAACTACCTCCGCCAAAGCCGAAGCCCGAGGAAGGAGGTTATGTTTTCACCGCTGTTGGTTTGTCCATTTGGAGGATGACTCCAAAGGTTCGTGGTGGATTTGAATGAAACCTTTTGGAGGGGTGGGGTGTGGCACAATGAACAATCCATTAGATTTTGGTGGCGACGTACATAAAACCTGCCTTAACGGAGGTCTGCGCTCTCCGAGTGCACTTCTAGTTTGAAAGTAGCATCGCCTCAGGAGCTCCGTCTAAACCCCACCCGCCCCTCGGGGCTCCTTCCAAGGCAGCTCATCAGTAATGGATCGCTGTCGGGGTGTAAAGACCATTTCAACCAATATAACAGATAGTGTCTACTGGAGAACATCGTCAACCCTGCCTTTAACTCTCACACTCTCTGTTACTGGAGTTAGACATGGTTCAGAATATGACCTTGTAACTTGTCATTTCTTTTCTTAGTATATTCACAGAAAACACTAATGATTATTCTCGTCATTACCTACAACAGCAACCGTCTTTATCCATATTCAGCCGGTTTCCTCACATCGGTAGAACAATGTTTAGCAGATTAAGTGTGCTGTTGTACAGGTTAGTGCAGGGGTCAGCAACCTTTACGGTCAAAAGAGACATTTTAGGCAAAAAAAAATTTGTCCGGAGTCGCAAAACATGTGATCATTGTGATGAAGGTAACACAGTTTATAGTCTAAGTATATAGAATATAAGTCTAATGCAGTGAGGGCCAAAGAGACAATGTACTACGGAGTATTAGGGCCACATTGAGGGAAAAAACATCTGAGATTTACAGAATAAAGTCAGAATATTACGAGAATAAAGTCATAACACGTAAAATTACTACTTTACAATACTACGACTTTTTTCTCTTAACCTTATGATCCTCAATGCAGCCCTAATACTCCGTCGTACATTAGACCTACAACAATGATAAATAAAAATGAAAATGTAAACGGAAAACAGTTATTCATTTCCATTTTTAAAAGTCCACAGGGAGCCACTGGAGAGGGGCTGAAGAGACGCAGGTTGCTGACCCCTCTACTCGTCTAAGAGTAAGGTACTTGTGTTTAGCACCATGTCGCTTCCATCTCTCCTCACGGCCGTCTCTTATCATCTTTGCATGCAGCCATCTTTACATTCAGTCCGTCCCTCTGCCTGCATGTTGATCGTCTGTTCTCAACATTTCTATTCAGGAAGCACAACCTCATTCGTCTCCGTCCCTCCGTCTTGTGTGTGCCACCCCGCCCCACTTCCTTCATCCTCCTCTTTCTCCGTGTTGATCTGTGCCACTCCCAGTCGGTACAGAGCATCCCTGATCACCACCTCCCCGGGCTGGCAGGCCTTCACCACCTGGTTGATCTGCTGGCTCACGATGTCTCTGCTGGTGAGGAAATCCACCAGACGGTTGTAAAGGTAGTAATAAGCCGTGTTGTTGAAAACCACGGGTTGCCGCCGCGCACGGCTCACCGAGTAACAGTCCTCCGAGTTCTCCGCGGAGTCGTTCTCGGCTCCGTCCGTCTGCTCTTTCTGCTCCGCCCCCTCGTCATCCTCCTCCTCTTTCTCCAGCTCGGCCGTCGGGCCGACGTAGGGCTCCAGGTCTCTGCAGAGGACCATTGAGTGGTGCTCTGAAGGAAGAGCAGAGGGCTCCTCCTGGGCTGCTCCGGGAGGATGAACCAGCCAGCAACAAGATGACTTGGTGATGGGGTGGACCTGCTGGTTCTCTGCGACCAACGTCAGGTCGGCGCTGTACGGCTGGTCTTGTAGCTCAGCGCACGATACAAACTAAAGACAGGAACACACTATGAGCCAAATATACGTATACAGCATATGAGACATCCAGTTCTCTTGATGTAAACAGATGTGCTGTATTACAGGTTGTATCTGTGAATCAGTGGATACAAAAGGCTAAGGCTGAGCACAGACATTCAGAAAACAAGATTGATTGATGAATTCTCTTAACTCATATGTCAATATAGCTGTAATATTTTATAATAAATAGATACAGATGATTGGATTAGATTTCAATCACTCACCTCTGGCTTCTCGAAAGGGTCCGAGAAGCAGCCCTGGTTCCTGCCCCACATCTGGGTCGCCTGTTCTGGGTACTGCATGTCGGCACAGAGCGCCACCTGACGGGCGCAGTCGCTGACGTAGACCGGGGGCCAGTAGCGGGACGACAGCAGCAGGTCGACGTGGTCTCGAGCCGTCTCTCCTCTCACCAGGTACTTAGAGCCGCACACCACCTGGAGACACGAACAGGAGAGACACTGAAACCCCTTTCAGAGGTCTGAACAGATGCAGGGGACATTAGAGCTTAGATTTTCACTGTGCTTAGCTAACATATTGTTTTTCATATATGACATGGGGCCACACGGTGGTGGGGTGTGTAGCACTGTCGCCTCACAGCAGTGATATGTGGAGTTTGCATGTTTTCCCCGTGTTAGCGTGGGGTTCTCCGGCTTCCTCCCACAGTCCAAAGACATGCAGGTTAGGTTCATTGATGACTCTAAATTGTCTGTAGGTGTAAATATGAGCGTCTGTCCCTATGTGTCAGCTCTGTGATAGTCTGGAGACCTGTCCAGGGTGAACCCTGCCGTCACCCAATGTCAGCTGGGATTGGCTCCAGACCCCCCCCACTCCCCTTGAGACCCTGAATAGGATAAGCGGTTACAGATAATGAATGAATATATGACCAGGCTGTTTTTACCTTATGGGGGCAGACCTTGGACAGCTTGCCAGCGGTGATGTGTGGGGGGGGCTGTGGGGCCGTGGAGAGGCCACCATGGACGAGTGTGTACAAGGAGATCAGGGAGGCCAGCAGCTCATTCTGACACAGAGAGACAGAAAGGAGGCTTTTATTTAATCAAACAGTAACACTCGTATTCCAGCAACCTTTACTATCAAAAATAAAATAAATCTGCCTGGAGCCGCAAAACATTTGATCATTGTGATGAAGGTAACACAGTTTATAGTCTAAGTATATAGTATATAAGTCTAATGCAGTGAGGGACGAAGAGACAATGTACTAACAATGGCTCTAACACTCCGTCGTACCATAGACCTACAACAATGATAAATAAAAATTAAAATGTAAACAAAAAAAACAGTTATTCATTTCCACTAATTTTGTTTCAATCTACAGGGAGCCTCTGGAGAGGAGCTGGAGAGGAGCTGGAGAGGAGCTGGAGAGGAGCTGGAGAGGGGCTGGAGAGGGGCTGGAGAGGGGCTGGAGAGGGGCTGGAGAGGAGCTGGAG
>CAKAOH010020166.1:0-101117 GCA_916701665.1 Sebastiscus tertius | reverse complement strand
ACTTTTTTCGTCATACTATACTATGACTTTTTTATTTTTCGACATACTATACTATGATGCTTTTTTTCGACATACTACACTATGACTTTTTTATTTATTCCGACATACTATACTATGACTTTTTTTCGACATACTATACTATGATGTTTTTTTCATCATAATATACTATGTTTTTTGTTTTTTTTTCGACATACTATACTATGATGTTTTTTATTTATTCCGAAATACTATACTATGATGTTTTTTATTTTTTTTCGACATACTATACTATGACGTTTTTTTCGACATACTATACTATGATGTTTTTTACTTTTTTCGACATACTATACGATGGTTTTTTTTGACATACTATGCTATGATGTTTTTTCGACATACTATACTGTTTTTTTTTACATACTATGCTATGATGTTTTTTTCGTCATACTATACTATGACTTTTTTATTTTTCGACATACTATAATATGACTTTTTTATTTTTCGACATACTACACTATGACTTTTTTATTTATTCCGCCATACTATACTATGACGTTTTTTCGACATACTATACTATGATGTTTTTTTCATCATAATATACTATGTTTTTTGTTTTTTTTTTCGACATACTATACTATGGTGTTTTTTATTTATTCCGAAATACTATACTATGATGTTTTTTATTTTTTTTCGACATACTATACTATGACGTTTTTTTCGACATACTATACTATGATGTTTTTTACTTTTTTCGACATACTATACTATGACTTTTTTATTTTTCGACATACTACACTATGACTTTTTTATTTATTCCGCCATACTATACTATGACGTTTTTTCGACATACTATACTATGATGTTTTTTTCATCATAATATACTATGTTTTTTGTTTTTTTTTTCGACATACTATACTATGGTGTTTTTTATTTATTCCGAAATACTATACTATGATGTTTTTTATTTTTTTTCGACATACTATACTATGTTTTTTTCGACATACTATACTATGATGTTTTTTTTTGACATACTATGCTATGATGTTTTTTTCGACATATTATACTATGACGTTTTTTTCGACATACTATACTATGATGGTTTTTTTTGACATACTATACTATGAGGTTTTTTTCGACATACTATACTATGAGGTTTTTTTCGACATACTATACTATGAGGTTTTTTTCGACATACTATACTATGTTTTTTTTTACATACTATGCTATGATGTTTTTTCGACATACTATACTATGTTTTTTTTTTACATACTATGCTATGATGTTTTTTCGACATACTATAATCACGATGTTTTTCATTTTCTTTGACATACTATACTATGACTTTTTCTCCACATACTATACTATAACTTTTTCTCCACTTACTATACTATGACTTTTTCTTTGTGAAACCTTTTAACATAAATTGTAACTATGAACTAAAACACCTATGCTTTGGGATTTCTCCATTAGTTATTTTGTGTGCACACATTTTTAATATCCATTTACTTTTATGGTAGCGCTACCAGTTATCTCTTTCAACTTGACTTTGGTCCAAAAGAAGCTTACCTCCACTGTCCAAGTTGTTGCACTGTAACGTCCGCACCGTCCGCACCGCGTCAAGCCGCCCACACTTTCCAAGGTATGAGCCACTGCCCAGTTACAATCTCAGACGTCCGTCACTTCGCCCAATCCACCAGCAGTTCACCGGGTCTCTCCGTTTCCTTGTGTTGGACAACATAAAGCAGATCACAGTTAAAACTGTTGCTATAACTTACATAACTCATACAGAGGAAGGTTTTTCAAATAATGTTGACACACCCTTTGTTCTTTTCCAATAATGACCACAACATCAAAAGCAAAAGCAACAAAACACAACAATATTCAAGACACAACCCAACACACAACCCAGGACCTAGGTTCAAGTTAATACTATTCACAGAGTACAGAGGTAAATAAGATGATGATAACAACTTCTTTTACCATAAATATTAACAGGACTTTGTATTTATCAAACATAAAACCTTTTATGATTTGATGTTAGTTAAATATCAGCAGACACAGAGAGTTGTTCAGCTAGGTCAGGGGTCAGTAACCTTTACTATCAAAAGAGCCATTTCAGGCAAAAATAATAAAACAAAATCTGCCTGGAGCCGCAAAACATTTGAGCATTGTGATGAAGGTAACACAGTTTATAGTCTAAGTATATAGTATAAAAGTCTAATGCAGTGAGGGCCAAAGTGCAAATGTACAACGGAGTGTTAGGGCCACATTGAGGGAAAAAACATCTGAGATTTACAGAATAAATTCATAATATCATGAGAAAAAAGTCTGAATGTTACGAGAATAAAGTCATAAGATTACGAGAAAAAAAAGTCGTAATATTATCAGAATAAAGTCATATCTTTACGAGAAAAAAAGAAAATAACACGTAAAATTACAACTTTATAATATGACTTTGACCTATGACTTTATTCTCATTAAGTTATGACTTTATTCTTGTAATATTATGACTTTATGCTCATAATATTATGACTTTATTCTCGTTAAGTTATGACTTTATTCTCGTAATATTATGAAAATAAAAAGTCGTAATATTATGACTTTTCTGTAAATCTCAGATGTTTTTTCCCTCAATGTGGCCCTGATATGGGCACTTTGGTCCTCACTGCATTAGACTTATATACTACATTCTTAGACTATAAACTGTGTTACCTTCATCACAATGATCAAATGTTTTGCGGCTCCAGACAGATGTATTTATTTATTTATTGCCTAATGTCTCTTTTGATAGTAAAGGTTGCTGACCCCTGGGATAGGAGATGTTTTTTCAATAATATTTTAAATAGATTTTTGCTATTTTCTTGAATGATAAAGCACTCATACTAGGCAGACTACTGAATGTGTGCATAAGCTGCTGTTGCTTGTTAATGACTGTACCAGTGAATAAAGATGAACCTCATACGTCACAGGAACCGTGTTGCTCTCTAAGTGGTGATGGTGGAGCACTTCCGGTTGGTTTACACGGTGAAACGTTCACGCAACTAAGTAATTAAGTTTTATATTAGATAATGAAAGCTACAGGGAGTCACAAGTAAACCTAACTTAGCTTATAAGGTAGCTTAAAATAAAACACTATGTTAACTCACCCCTCTGTTGTGCTGTAAATGTTTGTCCTCCACGTGAGTTGTCAAGACGTGAGCTTTTCACGTCCTCTTCACTCACAATACTCCAGTATATAGTGAACACAGCTCTCAAACGCATGTTGTAGTACTTTCTGTCTACTTCTCTCTGATGTTTCAGAGCTATTATTCCAGATATTTGTTATTATTTCCATCTGAATATCTCTCACTGATGTCTGGCTGGAGACACCATATTGATAGCCAGGTGCACTTAATTGACAGGCATGGCAACGGTAACCAAGGGGAGAGGCTAGCCACGGTCGTGTCTTTGAAGAAACTCTCGCGAGATTAGCTGCCCGACGACCTAACCCAGGGGTCAGCAAATTAGTGGAAAATGAATAACTGTTTTTTTGTTTATATTTTCAATTTTATTTATCATTGTTGTAGGTCTATGGTACCACGGTACGACGGAGTATTAGGGCCACATTGAGGGAAAAAAATAAATCTGAGATTTTGAGAATAAAGTCGTAATTTTACGAGAATAAGTCAGGAGTTTACAAGAAAAAAGAAGTCATAAAATTACGAGAACAAAGTCATAAGTTTACGAGAAAAAAGTTGTAGTATTATGAAAATATAGTCAGAAGTTTATAAAGTAGTAATTTTACGTTATTTTCTTTTTTTCTCGTAATTATGACTTTATTCTCGTAATGTTACTACTTTTTTCTCGTAATATTATGACTTTATTCTGTAAATCTCAGATATGTTTTCCCTCAATGTGGCCCTAATACTCAATAGTACATTTGCACTTTGGCCCTCACTGCATTAGACTAATATACTACATACTTAGACTATAAACTGTGTGTAAGCTGTATAATGTTTTTGACAGATTGTTTTTCTTTTTCTTTGCCTAAAATGGCTCTTTTGATAGTAAAGGTTGCCAACCCCTGGCCTAACCTTTACTATTTGAGATCAATGCCTAACCTTAACAATCTCGCGAGAGTTTCCCCAGTTTGCTGGCTCCCTTCTAGCCATTACCGCTACCCACAGCACCACTCATTGATCACCATTGAAATGGCTCCAACCATAGACTGTAGCTCCAGCACATATGATTTTTTTTAATTAATTTTTGTATGATATATTATACTATAACTGTTTTTCATTATATTTTTAATAACATACTATGCTATGACATTTTCTATTATATTTTTTATGACACATTATATACTATGATATTTCTTTCACAATTTGTTTTATGGCATACCAAACTATGACATTTTTCGTGGCATTTTTATATGTGTTATGACTTTTGAACTATACTATGACTTCTGATCGCATACTATAACATTACTTTTTTATGAATTTTTGAAGGCTCTGTGAGCTGATATTAGAATGTCTTTTTTGGTTGTGTTTTAGCAGATGTTGGAAAATGATTTAACTCATAATAAAAATTAATAATATACAGGTGACCAGCTTATTATATCATGTACTTTTATGTCATGGTTCAGTGTTGTGCACATTATACTAACCACTAATAGGACAAAGTGACAGATTCAAAAAAACTTTTTATTAGAACAATACAGCAGATATAAAGGTCTATTGCAATCAAACACTCCCATCAGAACGGAACGTGTGCTTCAACAGACAATATGCCCTCCCCAAGAGAAATAAATTAATATAAACTAGATCAAATAAAAAATTAAAATGAAGTAAAGAAAAGCTGAGAAATTGTGTTCAAATTCCTGTTCAGAAAAAGCTGCCATCAAATAGAAACGTGCAAACTTAAATTTCAAACAATCATAGACACACGGTTTATGATAAGCTCAGAATTTAAGTGTTTCCATTGTGCTGGAGCGAGATTTTGGTATTGCCAGAAAACACATTTTTAAAAAAGTTCCCCTTGTTTTAATCTCCAAGTCTCCATATCTGAGGCAGTTCATTAAAGTAGTTAACTTTATCAGATCTTTAGAGGATTTTTTTGCTATAATTTTAGGGCAAGAGAGAGAGACTTGGTACTCTCTGCCCTAACCTCACATTATCAATGGCTAAATAAGAGAAACCAGTGAAAAATAATAGAAAAGAAAAAAAGAGAAATTAAAGCTTGCAATAATAATACCAAAAACGGCAGTGGATAAATTAAAATACAATCCAGTCAAAAAGAAAAACACGTTTTCAGACATAGTATCCAAAGGAGGAGGATTACAACAAACTGCATCTGTACTGTAATTATACTGCAGTTTTACCAAAATTATATTTATGACTCTGGGGCCTTGTTTATAAAAAATATCTTCAAGTTATCCTTGATATGTTTTAACAAATCATTTAAGGGCATGTCATAGAAAAGAATAAACTTACATTGGTGAAATTATCTTTAGACAGAGACAATTTACAGTAAGAAGATAAATGACATGGCTACATATCAAGAGGACTCTTTTATACATCATAGTTTTGATCGTAAATTTGGTTTTAAGCACAAATGTTCACAAGAACGTTTTATTCACGAGGCCTGATTTGAGATCTGTGGTGCCTGACAAACACAAGGGTGCAGGGTCAACACAAAAGTGGAAAAAGCTGAGTCGATCTGCTGTCTCCTTGTTTGTATTTCAAGGTTTTTAGGTCAGAAAAGTGACTCTGAGTTGTCACTTCCCACCTTCACTGGAGACAAAATACCAGCAAGTTTTGACGTCGCTGTTTGTTTGATAAGATTCAGATGTTGTGCTGTATATTTCCTCGTTGCCTCCGCCTGTCATCCTTGCATATACAGACTACATGAAGCTGTTTGAAGCGCTTCCCACCGTCCGTGGCATTATTCTCCCCATTGCACCTGCTAGATCAAGTGTACGTATAACACCTCTCCTTGATTCATCATCTAACATATTTATTTAATCTTGCCATGGTATTATAAGTTTTTTTTTCCGTTTTTTTCATATATATTTCGTACAAATCTATAACCCAAAATTTAGAAATCTTATTTACATGGAAAAGTTGTTCTTTTTACTTTTAAAAGTGACTATTAACCCCACCGCCCACCCCAGTTCCCAATATCTCACCCTGCAACCTTCACAATCATGAAAGAAATCCACTCAACTTTTTTGTCTTTTTCATAATTGAATGCTCTTAAGTGTGACTTAGAAAACAGCATTCAGCAAAAAACACCCCAAAATGTCTTTTTTTTAAAGCCACAATTATGCTTCCGATTCAAATCAAACCATCAAACTCTTAAATGTCAGAACTCAACACCGAAGAAAATGTAGCATTATCGAAGGGAAGTTTTGAATACCTCGCCTCCATCCCAAACAAACGGAGACGCTTCCTGGAAAGAGCAGAGTCTCAAAAACTGGTTTATAAAACCACACCGTCTTGGAGTGGTTTTATAATCGAAGCAACAGGGCCAGAGGAGGTGCGGATGGACAGACAGACAGACAGACAGACGGAGGGACAGAAAGAACAAAAACCCTCGTCAGTCAGTATTAATGGCGCACCTTTGGGAGGCTGTCCTGTGTATTACGCGCAGAGACACACACCAGACAAGCGACGTCGGTCCTCAGTTTAGGTCAAGAGCGCGTCTTAGGTTTTAAGTGTGTGTAATTCTGTGCATATTATTAGAACCACTGCCTCCCCATAAAAAGTGTGTGAGTGAATGACTGAGTCACTGTGTGCGTTAGAGAGTGCCGTCCTCAGTGCAGCCCCCTCCCGCCTTGTGGCGAAACTCCTGCAGGTTGGAGACACCGTGGAAATGAACGAAAGCCCCCGCGACCACCAAGATGTGGAACAGCTGGTGGGAGTGGAACTAGGAAAGAGAGAGAGAGTAAATTAAATGTGTGTGAGAGATATTGGTATTACTTTAGCTTTAACATAGACGGAAAATGGCGTCACCTTTGAGAATGCATCCCTAATATTTTCTGCTGTGTGTGTGTTTGTTAGTCACTTACCCAGATGTCACACTTGCCGGGGAAGAACCTCTCGGGGATGCGAGCGGCGTACAGGCAGGCTCCAGTGATGTAGAGCGTCGCCATGAGCAGCAGCCAGCCCATCTGGCCCATGGTGGTCGCTTTGATCAGACCCTCGCTGATGGTAAAGTGCAGGGTGGGAACCACGCCGCTCAGACCCAGACCCACAAACACTCCTAAACACAGACAGCGAGGGAGAGAGATTGTGAATACTTAAACCTGCATTAAAACATTTGGTTTTAGCCACTTGGGGGCAACGCAGCAAGCTATAAACACAACAGTGACTTACAGTATGTTCACATCTGGCCACTCTCTACCAACTCCTGAGGGAAATAACTGGCTCTTTAGCAGCTAAATGCTGCACTTTGTTCACCAGCTAGTCTCCAATTGTGTCTGTCTGCTGATTTGTGTTGAGCAGGTAGTGTACAGTGGGTTTTTAAAGCTTTAGGGCCCTATTTTAGCGATCTATAGCGCATGCTCTAAAGTGCAAGTGCATTGAGGCCGTGTCCAACTCCACTTTTGCTAGTTAAGCAGCGCATAATCTGGGCGCAAAGTAAAACGCAAGGGGCAAAGGGGTTGTATTTAGTCTCTTAATTAATCATAGGTGTGTTTGGGGTGTAGCAAGAACAAACAAAGCACCTGACCACACCTCATTTTAAGACCAACACGCCCTTGGGCGCACAGATGGGTGCAAGTACATTTGCTACTTACACAACGTGGGCGCTGGGCGTGAGAATGACAACTGCGTCAGTCTGAAACTAGCAATGATAGTAGTGCTGCGCTGTATGCCGCTTTGCGCCGGGTGTAAGATAGGGCCCATAGTGTCTGAAAATAATGCTGATGACAGCGGTGAGAGTGAACCAAAACAGCAAAGTTGCGAGCTGACAACCAAAACAATTTGCCGAAAGATGCGGAAATGCTCCATACTGCTGAGGGGAAGAGTAGAAGGTGACGATTCTTTGTGCGTTTATCACCACGAGTGACCCCATTCACATTACACATGCTCATTTGATCCATTCCTAATAGAGCACCTTTAAAGCATAAAATAAAGATACATAAAAAATGTCACTATCTCACTCTACCTGCTCTGACTCCTCTGTACTGCGGCGTGGCGAAGAAGTCACACTGGGAGACGGTGATGGCGGACAATCCCAGTATGCACACCACTATAAGGTAGATGAAGCAGGGCTGAGGGGAGCAGTAGAAGGAGTAGTACAACCAGGGGACGAAGGAGCCCATGATCAGGAAGGCGATCCCACTGTAGTCCAACCTGGAGACAGGGAAACACAGAGTGGATTACAGACACTGTAGATGTCCACGGGATTTACTCTTTTAGCTTTAAGGACATTTTCCTATGGTAGATAGTGAAATCTGTGAGTTTATAGGGTGTGTGTCTTACTTGGAGAAGACTCTGGAGACGCCCTCAGAGTGGCAGTAGACTGTGTGGAAGAGCCAGGAGAAGGAGAGGCAGAGGATGGCTCCCAGGAAAAACATCCCGATCACCACCTTCTCCTGGACCGGAGCCACGAACGACATGTTGGGCCTGAACATGTACATCAGACCCAGACAGAGGAAAAACAAACAGCCTGCAGAGAGACGAGAGGACATAGTGACAATTAAATATTAATCAAGACAAATAACTACAAATATGTTGTCCCCCACAAATGCTGCTGTACCCCACTAAGTTAATCAGGATTGACTAATTAAGGCGAGACACTGCAGGCAAAATCATTGTTTCTCATGCACTAATACATTTTTTATGATTTTGGGCTATTCTTCTTCCATAACTACTTTCAGACTAGTGGAAAGAAAACATTTATTTTACTACACTTTGTCTCTTTGTGTCTGTAGATTTCTCCTAAATTCACCCAAAGTTACTGTAGTATTAGATAATACCTAATTTGCATAGTTTCATGGTGATATGTTAACATTTTGTACCCTGTTCACCTGTAGTGTCTTGCAAAAGGTATGGAAGTGTACAATCCATATCTTTGAATTAGTTTTTTTCTCATACTCTGAGCCACAAATCTCCACTTCAGTATCACTTACATACACCAGACTTCCCAGTTTCATTGCTATCTATATTCTGAAGGTTTTTACAGAGGAGTTTGTGCATATATCAGTCATAGCCTGATTTATACAACGTTTTATTCATGAAAACATGGTGAAAACTGTTTTTTATGGCTGTTGACAGTATATTCTTAGTGATAAAAAGATAAATTTTTCCATCAATCCAAAATCTTTGAACCTGGCTTTATCCATTAATGTTCAGATTTCTGTTTGGGAAATGTATATAAATAGTAGCACATATTTAATAAAATAATGCATCATTTGCATATCTAAAGAATTTCAGAAAACTTGCAATACAAAAATGAATTCCCCTAATGTAAGTAATCACCTGGGGACGTTTCATGGTGATATCTATTAGTTAAAGATTTTACCCTATTCCTCTAAATGCCAATTCTAAATGCTGAGGTACAGATATATAACACAGCACTTGTTTATTCAAACAAAACAGACCAAAACAAGATAAATCAATAGTATTTACACAATGTCACTCAGCACTCAAAAGGCATGTAGGTGCAGTATCTCTGTTTGACCACTAGATGGGAGCAGAAACTCACACAGTTGTTTCTAAGTCAGAGGACTCTTAAGAACTCTTAAGGAAGAAAGGATGCTTTGGCTTAAACAAAGTGTAGAAACAACAAACTGCTTTAAAGCAAAGTTGGCAAAACCCAAATCCAACTAATTCTAAGGGTGCTCGCCCTTAACTAAAGGATAAAACAAGAATGAGTGAGGAGACAGACCGAGAGAAACAAAACACACTAAAAGTACTTCTTTCTTTCTTTCTTTCTTTCTTTCTTTCTTTCTTTCTTTCTTTCTTTCTTTCATTTATCTTACTAAATATTTCCAGTCCCAGTCCCAGCTGCAATGTGGTGGGTGTGCTCTCGTTCGTCTGTTATTTCAGTTCGTAAACAAACTTGCAACATTTTTGTGAAGTGAGGTTATAGTTTGCCTCGTCACTCTATTCGGAGACAACTTTAATTCAATTTAAGGTTTTAAGATCAGGTTTACTTGAATGGGTTACGGTTCGGAGTGCATTGGGTGCATGGGTGTTAAGATACGGTTTATAAGAGCATCAGTGAGTGTGTGTGTGCTACCTAGCAGATGTGTCCAGATGTTTCCCGTCTCCGTGTGGATTCTGAAGATGCTCTTGAAGCAGGCGCGGAACGAAGGCATGGGCGGCCTGTGGCCGTGCAGCAGGAAGTCGTTGTCCTTCAGCCAATCGGGCAGCACATCGTGAGGTATGACGCGCCACCGGCCCTCCCACACCTGATTGGTTGATGAAGGACACAGATAGTAGCATCATGTTGAGAAAAACAACCTGAAGGCTGGCGTGAATGGAAAATGTTAATTAAAAAATGACTCCTAATCAAATTGTCCTTAATGAGAGGCAGCTGGTTGCTTACTGAATGTCCTTGAAATAGGATATGTGTGTGTGTAAGAGGGGAGTACAGTATGTGATCACAAGTGTGAGTAGTGTAGGTGTCGGTGTCCAATGAGCAGCATCAGGGTCAAGTGATGTAAATAAATAAACTGAAGTCCGATACGACAAACACCCCTAATGGAGAGAGCAGAGAGAGAGACTCATTTGACAGTTTCTCTGCAGTGATTCATTTCCCTAATTTACAACCTGCTGGTTGCAATTTCAGCAGACTCTCTGTGTGTGTGTGTGTGTGTGTGTGTTATATTAGTCCAAGCTGGTGCATCAAGTCCATGAGTCCACATTCCAGCAGTTCCATCTCACAAACAGACACTCTAACTCTTAAGTCTTAATGTCGGCCTACTTCTTTTCAAAATACTGACACATAGTTGGTAAAGAAAACTTCTCCGAGACAGTAACTGGCTTCTCAGAATTTGTTGTGAAATCCATCAAACCATATCAATGTTCTGAGAGTTTCTGGCAAAGTAAAATGGCAGAAGAACAAACCAATAATGTGCTGTTTTTTATTAACTTTGCACTCTGAAAGTACACAGTAAAACACTTTTATCACTAGTAAACTTGTTGTTTTCTGCCATGTATTTTGGACATTTTCCAGTTTGGCTTGTGCCCAGACTCATGAAACATGTTCTGTAGAAGAGATAAAGTAAAATTTGAAATTTAAATAAAAACGATAAACCCCGACATTCTGTATGAAGTCTGCTCAGAACACAAAACTGTGTGTTTTTTTTATGGTTTTATTGGTGTCTTTTACTATGTGGTTTTATTGAGTGTTGTTATAAAAACCGCCTCTGTAAAACAAACATCGCTCTTGGGAAGATTAACTAATTTAGTGGGCGGTGGATTTAAAGGTGTGGTGCTCTGAAACATCTGTGCAGATAAGTTAAGAGGCAGAATGCAGGGGAAATATTTCTTTCTGCTATTTTAACATGACATGACATGCACCTGTATGTGTGTGTGTGTGTCTATACAGTATGTGCGTGTTCGTTACCTTGTGTACAAACTCCTCCATCCTCTCCATGGCATGGTGAGCCTGCAGCAGCGGAGTCATCCCCATGAAACCTTCATCGCTGCTCCGCTCTTCCTCTTCCTCCTTCTCCTCTCCTTCTTTTCCTCTGTCATCCTCTTCGTTTTTTCTTCTCTCCTCGTCCTTCTCTGGGACCCTCTGATGAGAAAAGAAACGGACACACTGTTAAGACAGAGTGATTTTAGAGGACGGGTTGTTTTATGGCACCTAGGACATTTTCTTGTTTGAACAAAGAGCAAAAAGAATTTTTTTCAAACTTAAAAAAACAGACTGAATTTGAATTCTTTGGGGTATTTCAGCTATGTTATATGAATGAAGTGAAGTGTGACTGGAAGGTCACTCCTTTAATTTGAACCTGCTGTAAGCACATGATATCCAGACATGCGTGTGATTTTATTGATTCTCTGTTTGCATAATCCTGCTGTCACATGCAAATGAAACTCAACATGACAAGAGAGCGTCCTTTCAGGTTCATCGTTGATCATTTTGCATAACCTGCTGCTGAACAGAGATGTTCGATAACAAACACGGATTCTTGTGCCGCAACTATGTTCTTCATACAGTCGCGTCAATGCACAAAGTGATTGTAAACAATCTGTATTTTTATGTGTAGTGAATAGAGACTTTTATTTTTAATGGATTTAAAGGTTTTCTATCGAAGAGCATTAATATAGCAGCAAACAACTAAACAACGAATAATAGGACCCCTTTAAGCTGCTTCTTTTAAATGGTGAGCAATAAACTTGATCTGTCATCATGTCACAATTTTTGAGAATTACAGCACAGACACAGTCGCTGTGACGGCGTGCATGCTGCAAGGTGTCAGATTATTGAACTAAGACGCCTAAAAGGTGCTCACGTAGGGGTGGGCGATACATCGAATATATAAAGCATTTATTGCCAGATAACTATTTGGTTAAAATGAATACTGTTGGATACTGTTTTGTTAAATTTAACTTGCGATTTCCCCCTTTTTGCATGCAAGATTAAAATTGTTCCAACAGAAACCAATAATGAATATAAACAAGAAGGTTTTAATGCAGACATATGCTGCAGGGACTACAAGAATCATCATATTGGTGTGATTGTATGCATCAAAGAGTTAAATCGAGCATTTATGAAGTGCTTAGAGGATATTTGAAAATATTGCGATATATATCGTGCATTTATTTTTAGGCCATATCGCCCAGCCCTATGCTCACGTTTCCATATAAACCAACCTTTTTGACTTGTGCCTTGTGTAAAACGGATAAACGTTTACTTGTAATAGGTTTATTATGTATTAACCTATGAGTCACTTTCCCCTTTCAGATTGTGGAATTCGAAACAAATTAAGAGGGATGAAAGGGAAAAATCAGCCTAACCAGTATTTCACAAGAAAAGACCGATGATTACAGAAAAGAAAAGATTCTTTTCTATCATATTAAGCATCTCATGACGACTCAGATTTACTCCTTAAAGAGTCTATATAAACATGAACAAGTATAAAAGTGAAATGTTAAAATATTAAAAAAGAAGCAGACGGGAGTGTGCAAGCATGCACAGACTAAAAGGTGAATTAATGCCGATTACAACACTGATTATTCTGAATTTGGGTTTCTGTAACCAAATCAGGTCATTAGTGTTATAACAAGCAAAAATTAAAACACACAGAATATTTTAAGAAAAATTAGCAAACTTTTGATTGAACAGATGTCAACTCAGTGTATCCAATTTATCCATTTATAAATAGAAGATTAGACAGACAGTGTGAATTCACCCTAACACAATAGCTGTCACGGCTGTGGAGCTGGGGACAGAATTAATATGGCTAGTGCTTTGTGATAAATACACAGTCATTCATCATAACTGACAAACAAACAGTCGCACACAGAGTTGAGCGAATGCTGATACACTAAAAACAGTGAGTGTGGATTCAGGTGAACAAAATTGATAATGTGCTGGCACAGAACAAGGAAAGGAGTAAACACAAAATATATATTTGTTTAACGCCAACACAGACACATAGGCCAGGTTCGGCTGAAAGGAAGTGATTAGAAAAGACGGGCTTTCTGTTCTTTTTTTATTACTCCCGAGGTGGAGGGGGGAGGAACAAAAGAGAAACAGGAGTGAGAAAATTAGAAAAAAGCAGCGAGACAGAGATAGACATGAGAACAAGAGCGGAAAGAGAAAGAGAGAGAAGTCCTGTAGTATATATAATGCATGACTAACCCATTTTTAAAGACCCACCAGCAAAACACAGCATGGTCCCTGTTTGTGTGAGTGTGTTGACCTTGATGACTCGAATAGTAAAAAAAAAAAAAAAATGTTCAAATATGAAATTTAATATTCAATTTTGAATTTAAAAAAGTCATAAAATCACTTTGATTATCTGAAAATGAACTGTAACCTTAGGTCAAGCTGAATGAGGAATAATTCAACAACAACCGTAATGATGGCAGAGAACTCAGCCAGCAAGCGTCACGTTATGTCATGTAAAAAAAAAAAAACACGTACCGATCAGCTGTGAGCTACTGTGAGTTGTACTTTTTAAACAGAAATACACACGTTTAATATTGTGACATTTCCTGAATATTACATACAATATAGCCGAGAGCAAGTAGGAAACTTTCAGTTGATCTCCCTCTAGCCAGCTGCCACCTTATTTAGGTTTTTGAAGTGAAATGAGGAGGAATCATATAGGTAACACGGAGCTTTCAAAGCGAACAGGGCGTCTGACAAAAGTCCAGCTAAAACAGCGTGCTGTGCTGCACAGTGCTGCGTTGCTCACGGCCTGTTAGGACACGGCGTCATGGACATGATGCGCAAAAAAAAGATATTAGAATAGTTCGAACCTATGTGTTTTTTCGGAGCGAATATTCAAACGTCATTTTTGACCAATTTCTGACAGCCCAACACTTTCAGGTTCCTAAAGTCGGACTTTGTTAATCTGACATCTGCCTGTGTGCGAGTGTATAGTCTGTGCTTAGTCATGCATAGGGATGAATCTCAGTCTGCAGCTGTGCATTGTGAGAGAAGGACACACACAGCTTCAAACACACCTGAAGGCGGGCAACCGTAAAACCTCATTCTCATAAATCCACTGTTTCAAAGCTGAGATAAAGGTGACACCTGCCATCGATTTGTGTGTGTGTGTGAGGGTAAGCGGCAGTGATTGAGTACACTATGTGAGCAGAGGGTATCTGGGTGACTGCCAAGTAGTCACGTGTGCTCTGCAGTCTTTGTGTGTGTGTGTGTGTGTGTATCAGTAATAATAGCCTCTCATGTGTGCCCATGCATGCATGTAATGTAGGTGTGAGCTTAAACCCGGATGCTGCCAATCTTGCTGTGGATTGGGAGGTTATTCTTGAAGGGTGTGAATACCTGTGCGTGTGTGTGCATGTGCAGGGGGACAATAGGGTGTCCTCTAGGTGTACTCAAGATGCCATCACTAAATCATACACACACACAATCACAGCTGCACAGATGATGTTGGGCTAAATGATGCACTCAGATGCACACCATACACATAACATACCCACTGCTATAGGACGGCAGCGACTGCACTGTAACAGTAAATGCTCACAGGACAGATTGGAATAGAGGACACTGTGTCGTTTTAGTTAACACATACAGTACGAAAAAGAAAGCCGCATAGATAGGGAGAGAGAGGTGGAGATAGATGGGAGGGCATTTAGCCTACACACCTGGACGTTTAAGTGATTTATGATCAGCCAACTTCTCACTGGAAACCACCTTTTTACTGAACCTCTACAGGCTACTGTACGGTCACACTCTGTTTTGTCTTCATTATGTAAGAAAGAGAAAGACATAATGTGTGATTGTGAAAAATGAGTCACATCACTCTAATCTCTGAACTAGTCTCGATTAGACATAATGTTATCACACGACCTGTCCTTCATATTGGTGGTAAGCCAAAGCAGGAAGTATATGCGGAATTTACCCTGACAATGGTGAATGCTGAAAAATCACCTAACCGGCACTGGTGTCATTTAAACAGAAAGCTTGTTACTGCATGTGGGGATCATAAAATAATCATTATTTGCTCATGAGAAAACAACATAAAAATAATTACATCCAAGGACTCTTGGTTGAAATTACCGCCTCACGGTTGTATGCCTCCACCAACCTGTCAAGTTGCAGTTTAGATCCATGTCTGTCCAAAATGAGTTATGGCCAAAAACGTGTTTTATGAGGTCACAATGACCTTGACTTTTGACCTTTGACCACCAAAATCTAATCAGTTCATCCTTGAGTCCAAGTGGACGTTTGTGCCAAATTTGAAGAACTTCCCTCTAGGTATTCCTGAGATATCACATTCACGAAAATGGTTCACGTCCAGACGGATGGATAACCCAAAGACATAATGCCTCTGGCCACGGCTGTCGCCGACGCGGAGGCATAAAAAAAAGGATCAAAATCGATGCACCAGAACCATTTTGTGTTTTTAATTCCACACATTCGTCTTTCTTGACCTAAACCTGGTGCATAAATTGCCCACAATCCAACTCAACGGCTAACAATTCAATCGGAGATTCGGCTGTGTTATGCTGGAGGCAGCTAATGTAGCCTTGAGCCTCTAGCCTCAAGCAGAGATGAGGAGCGGGCAACAGAGGTCTGTAAGCTCACTTCTTTATTATAATTAAATTTGCCACATACTGATTTCCAGCCTTGATCTCAACAATATTTGTGCTTCACATATACAGTAGCATTCAACTGCCTGTGTACCACATGAAACACAGACATTTGAGCTGTAAAGAGGAAGCAGTGGGTGTTTGCAGAATATTCAGAGGACAATTATACTGTAAATGACCAGCTGCCAGCTTGAGAAATAAAGAAGGAACTGATTTTCCCCTATGAAACATCTGTTTAGCTGCACTAAACTCAATCCAGACAGTGAAAGCTGCAGCGTTGAGGTTTAGCAGCAGGTGGTGCAGAGAGTTTGGCTGTCAACTGCTCAGCTGAATTTGCTGTAATCAGATCTAAATAACAGCATAGAGTGAAGATACAGGCAGAAGGAGCGAAGCAGGCTATGGTTCTTGGAAGTGCAGGCTATCCCTAACACTCATGTGCGCGCACACACACATTACTTGGACGAATGCAGTATGTCTGCCACACGTGACTCACTGAGCTGCCCAGTCTCCAACAAGTCATTACGGCAGAGGTTAGGGAGTCCAATTTCGCTCCGTGTAAAAGTGTGTACAGTATGTGATCAAGAATATGATCCCATCCCTCAGGGAAGTGTCCATCCTCGGCTCTGAGAGCTCACTATATAACAGCTCATCATGGTGTATGACTAACTGTCTGGGGGTCTGTCTGACACAGAGCCACGATCACATGCATTGGGTAATCATGATCTCAGTTGTTGTCATAGTTCAGCAGAGCACAGTTCCCATTTTTCCAGGAAGATATTTCCTGGAAAAAGGCTGAGGTAATCTATAACATTCCGGAAACAGATTTGATAACAACCTCTTAAAAGAGAAGCTAGTCTGTCATCTAAGTAAACATTTGGCTTTAGGTGGAGTTTGGAGGAATCTTACTAAGTATACTTGCAAAATAACATTACCAATGTCCATATTTGCTTTAGGCTTGCAAACGTATATGGCTGTTATGACTTTAATACTCCACTCCATATTCAATTCTACCATTGACTGCTGCACAATAAGGAGTTAACATGCAGAGAAATGACACTGATACCTAGGTCTGCAACCAATCTGATTGTGACCAATTTCCGATTGGTTTTCTTTGTTTTTAGACCTTGTGTAGTATTGTTTGAAAATAACTTAAAGTTAGGTATCTGCAGTGGGCTACCTCCAGTTCTGAAAAGTGAAGCCAATGCTGAAGTTCCTTAAACTTTCATTCTTTCTAATAGCCAGCAGGGGGCGACTCCTCAGGTTGAAAAAAAAAAAGTCAGATTGTATAGAAGTCTATGAGAAAATGAGCCTACTTCTCACTTGAGTTATTACCTCAGGAAACATTGTATACATGAGTTTATGGTCTCAATCGCTAGTTTCAAGTCTTCTTCAATACAGCATGATGTTCATTTAGTAAATTATGGTCCCATTTAGAGTCAAATAGACCATAGAGCAGGGGATGGCTACCTTGTGATAGACAGGACGCTATTGTCTTATTCAGCGTTCGGTAGTTCTTAGCTCCATCCTCTCGTATCACTTCTGGTTGCAAAAAACCAAGATGAGTACGGCCAAATACACAGTCCACAAACCAATGGTTGACTACGTCCATTTCTTATATACAGTCTATTGGTATCTGTCCTATGGAAACTAAAAAAGGTAGGATTTATATGACTTTGGGAAACAAGTTTCAACTCAACACAAAAGAAAAAGTACAGTAAAGATTTAGTGTTGTATTAAACACAACAGCGACACAACAACTACAGCTACAGAATGTCTTTGCAAGACAAAGACACGAATAACAACAACAGTGCAGGGACTTCCAAACACATTTTTTTTCACATAAGCACGAGCTAAGCAGCCAGTCTTGGATGATATACAGACGAGAAAACAAGAGAGGAACGAGGGAATCCCTCGAGACACCGGTCTGCTCAAGATTAAACGAGGCAGTTTTTCTTAAAAGCCCCTACAGACCGCTCTCTCCCTCTGTCTCACACGCACACTTAAAAACATATATCCAGCTCCCCTCAGACTCATTAACCATTCTGTATGTAGACCTGGCTAATGACTTTTGCCTGACTAATGACTCTTCACATGCACACACACCTGAAACACTGTGTGCGTTGTTAGGAATCCTACGCTGTAATTAGTTCTGCTGCTGTCAGCTAGTGGACGATAAGTTTGAGAAGGAAGTGAGGGGACATTCGAGGAAAAATCGTCCATCTTCCAGCGAAACATGGAACTTGAGACTCAACGTAAACAAAGTCACGTGCTGACAGGTTGGTACACAGACGGCTGGATCCAGGAAACAGCTGCTAGCCAACAAGAACCCAGCTGAAACTCTGTACACCATTGACAGCAGAGGGAAGAGCTCACCCTTGTACACTGTAACCCCTGCACAGCACAGACGTTCCACATGTGACTCGCACATGCACAATGCTCCCTTTGGGACCATAACAATTTGGAAGACGCCACGACCCCGTCAAAAACAGACAGCATGTTCCAAAACACGGACACATGCCCGGCACTAAAAAACAGACTCTGTGCTCAGGCTGCCACAAGACAAACTGTTCCCTCTGTTCTTGCCCATGACCATGAGGAGGGCATGAAAAATCTGCATTATTAACAAAGTAACACCGATTTTTATCAAACAGTTCACAGTTGGGGGGCTTAAACTAAACTAGATCTTCATTTTTTATGCCACTTTAAAGTTGTTGTTTTTTCTTGCGTCATAGGAGAATGGGGCTAGGTATCACCTGCAGTGCTGAGAGATTTTAAAAACCCAATCAACATGTGATTTTAGCTGCTTTATGAGGGATTTTTGAAGTCTGCTATGTTTGACCACTTGACTGTATGATTTCACCAATAAAATCCTTTGTTCCAACTGATCGCTGCCATTCTGCATAATAATTAGCCATGTACTTCTGTTTGTAATAGTAGCTGATATGCACTTGCTAAGGTTATATGTTGGTCACAGAATGGGGAGGGCCAGCCACAACAGCTAACGTTGGCATTAGCATCACATTTGAGGTCCAAATAGTTTATGTATTGTCTAGGTAATAGCCCCTTAGACAATCTGTGCCTGTGTCCGAGGGTTTAATGCATTACGATAACAAGAAGGCTGGAATAACAGTGATGACAGGTACAATAAGAGGAAGTGAAACTGGATGTCTGATCCACCTGAGGCTGGGCGTCGATGAATGAAAGCAATTTTAAAAACCTTCAGCACAAAGAGGATGTTCAGAGGACTCAAAGGTCCAAAATCTCAAGCATTGTTCGCTGGTGTTTGTTCTCTGTTTATCGGTATTTCCCTTGTTTTGTTGTTGGTGGTCGGCGTGTGTGTAATAAAATTCCACAGCTGAGTGTACAGTATGTGTTGAGCTTGTTTCATACTTTGCAGTGCGTCTTTACAGAGAAGCATCTGTGAAATAACACAGTCTCTGATAAAACTCCTTTAAAAGGGACGGGATATAACATTGAGTTTTTTGGCTATCTTTAGAACTCAGCAGGATCTTTTCTCTACTCCCCCGAAAATCTCATTTTCATTAGTTGTATTAGCAGAAACTTTCAATTGAATCTGACTCGCCTACAGCTCACACCATCTAAAATTCTTCCAAGTCTTAATTACCTAAATTGAATTAAACAAACTGTAGGAGGTCCTCAATTGAACTTCAATGACACTGAAAGTTTGGCACTTATAGCTCCCCAACGCAGATAAAAACTTAAAACTATAGAGGCAGCATTATGATACGTTTCAACTGTAATGGTCTGTTTGAAACAATTCTGAGCACACAATTCCCATATCAAATATGTCATACTGAAAGTAGCAGGCGGAGATTGTTGGCAAGTAAACAGCTATTGATTTGAAATTCTTTTCTGTAACTGTGGGGTGTGATCAGGAAAACACGCAAACACCAGAATCTCATGGGGACAAGTTCAAAAAGGTCTGGAAAACAAATAATGGTTGTGTTTTTAACACTCAAATAATTCATCCCTGTTGCTTTGAAAATAAAATGTATAGACAAAAAACTGGCATCAGATTGGATGGTATGCCTCTCGGTCTCTTATTTTGGCAACCAGGAAGTGTGATACCAACCCCAAAGCTATACCACACACTCACAGACACATTGAGACGCACACTAACACCTACTCATAAATACTGAAAGATTTAAAGGGCGGCCTTCGGGGTGTTGAGACAGCCTGTTCTCGTTGATCGGGCCCCCAGCGTCCACTAAGGTGTCAGTGTTGTGTTACGGCAGGTAAAAAGGGCACACACGAGCAGACACAATACACACACACGAACACTATTGTGTTTCAGCTCAACGGCTGTATGCTGATAGCCTTTCACGCTGAACAACAGGCCGGCAGCTTTGTCCGTATACACACACACACACAGTCTGAACGGGAGCACAAGTGATGCCTCTGAGGGAGTGTCTGGCACATTTTGTTTGATCAGTTCGATAGGTTGCCTTCACAGGATGCTAATCACACAGATTTTTTGGTAATGTGTTTGCTTTCCTTCCAGGAAGACGTCTGTATATATAGACACAACAGGCTTATTTTTAGTGCCTTGCACACATCCAATATCCACGTCACTTTAGACTTGGAGTGGAACTAACACCAGGCGAAGCCGAGCATCATAATGCACTGTTAATTACTATAGCACAGGATGACTCATCGTCGAGTTTGAAAAGCCTTGAAGGTGGCGAGGGTGTCGATAATAAGTGGAGGTGGCGGAGGTTGAAAAGCTTGGGAAACAGGCTCATGATCACACCGTGCAAAATCAAGTTCCTGCTGGTAAAACCCTGAGAAACTGATTACATAATGCTCTCTTGGTGCCCCAGAGCAAGGCACTAAACACACAACTGCTCTGGTTATGGTGCTCGATTATGGTAGTAGAATACATTTAAAGTTTGTGTTTGTTTTATCTGCACACTGCAGGTAGACTGAGTTCATCCTTTCCTCTGTTAATGTGCTCTTTTACTGTATGTACTTGTATATAATCAAGTTTTCATGCCTGTTTTTCAGGGTAGTCATGAGTATATTATTTCTGCTTCACACTTAATTGCTGTTCTCTGGAAGTGAGATAATGTGCCACTGTATAACTCTTGCACTATGTTTCACACAATTGCATGTATTTTAATGTCTCAATGCTCAAGGCTCTGAGGATAATTCACCCACCAAAGTCTCGCATGTGGTCCCAAAATCTTCCTGAACCGACTTTCAATCTAAATCTGTTCTTAAAGCTAGGGTTGGTAATCTTCTTCAAAAACATTTTTTTGTTATATTTGTTGAAATTAATTACATCCCAACAGCAATAAATAAATCAAATGCTCTGACAAAAAAAAAGAGAAAAATCCAGTATCTGTGGCAGGCCTGTAATAAACCCGTCTAATCATTTCATTCGGCGAGAATAATGATAATTTTGGTTTGAGTGGCTTTAGAGGGAGGCCTGAAGGGACGAACTGTCAGTGTTGCCGACTTGGCGACTTTCTCGCTAGATTTAGGGACTTTTGGAGCTAGTGCTGCTAGCTACTTTCATTGGAAAATAAAGATAGCAACACTGGGCTTGGTTTTTCGGCAGGATCATTTTAAAATCTAGTGTACTCTTGCTAGTTGATCTGCGGAAACATATTAGGTCTTCAAACGGAAACTGGCGTTCAAGCATGGCATGTACACACGCAAAGGCAGCAGGCTGTGGTCGAGTGATTAAACCACATTACTAGTTCCAGTTTCAAATGAACATTTGAGAAGCCCAGTGTATGTATGTGTGTGTGTGCATGTGTATCACATCCAAAAGGGTAAAAGTAAGATCAATTCCCAATCATGCAATGTGTTAGTTCAGATTTAAATTTGGGGAAAACTTCAGTTTACAGTTTATGTTTATGCTTCTGTTATACTGAAAGGCTTTGCTGGCTGGCAACAGTTACAGAATATTATACTTCCTTGCTAACAACACTTATTTAATTATTCATGTGAGGGTGTGGGTGTTTTGGTGGTATAGTTTTACTGTGTGACCAGTCAACCCATACCACACCACATGGCCCTGACCAACCAGATGGCAGCATGTGAGTACGTTAGTGTGTTGGATACTCACCCCATTGTGCGAGGGGCACTCTGTGGTGCTGAGGTGACTGGTTGGAGAACCTGAGGTGGGCGTGTCCGCTTTCTCCCGGGGACTCATGGGATCTGTAGGCGCATTATCTGTCTTGTGTTCAATGAGGTTTGAAGTTCTGTGTCGCAGCACGAAGGCCGGGCCCTCGGCCCCACTCGTCTCTCCTCCGTCCAGCTTGGAACGCTGGACCGGCCTCCACAGACAGAAGACTTAATGGATGAAGATGACTAAATCCGGATGAGACCAAAACCTCACGTCTTTGGATCTTCACTCAGGACTTTACGGCAGAAATGAAAGGAAGACAACAAAGAGAAGAAAAGATGGGGAAAGAAAAAAAAAGTCAGTCTCCATGATTTTGTTTATCCTCAAATTTTAAATTACAGTAATAAAATCCAATCATAACAATACAGAGGAAAGAATCCAGATATTATAAATGTTAAAACACCATCTTTTTACACTATTAAAGTAATAAGATAATACTGTGTAGCAGTTTCCCAAACATTAAAAAATACAAGCCCATAATATATTCAATAAATGTCGAGCATGGCTTTAAACCTGAGCAGTTAGACAGTAAAATTTTGGATTACCAAATATATCGAAGCCAAAGCATTAAAAAGTCTTCTTATTGGGCCTGACTGCCCAGAATAAAAAATATGATAGCGGAGGCATAATCTAGAGGATAAAGGTCACAAATTCAATCCCTTTAAAGACAAACTATTCTGCAGGTATAACACTGTCACTCATTCACAGCAGGTCTGTATTAGAGATAAAGATGATGTTGGTTGTTACTTTATCTCTGTCACTTCAAAAAGTTACCCGTGGCATCAAGGCCTTAAAATACTGGATCTACTAACACTGAAAGCCAATTAGGAGCTGCCAACGTGCTGTCATGGTGAGTTGCTTAGCGACGAGAGGTGTCAAGGACAGGAACAAGAGATTCACACACAGGAAGTAGATGTGTTCCCTTATTGAGAATTTACAATCCTTTTTTCCTTCATCGTTCTCTAACCACGTCATAGTTTGTCTTCTGCTTTACAGAGAAATGGAACAATATCGCTTCATTTAAAGAGGACCTATTATGCTCATTTTCAGGTGCGTACTTGTATTTGGGGTTTCTACTAGAACATGTTTACATGCTTTAATGTTCAAAAACGCTTTATTTTTCTCATATCGGCTGTGCTGCAGCACCTTTTTTCACTCTCTATCTGAAACGCTCTGTTTGAGCTCCTGCACCCCCCCTCCCAAAAAGCCCAATCTGCTGGTCAGCTGGCCCACTCTGTTGTGATTGGTCAACCGAACCAAACTCTTCGGACTCCGCTCCAGCTCTGCTCTAACTAGCTTTGTTTGAGGGTGTGCCAAACTAGCCGCTTGGCAGGTATTTTGCAAATGTGTTACTTGGTGACATCACCACGTTACGGAGGAAAAGGCGGGACTTCAAGCAAGGCGTTTCAGGCAGTTCAGGGGCAGTGTTTCTGTGGGGGAGAGTAGCTCCCTTTGGCCTGGGCTTTGGGCTTTATAACTTTGCAGACCGTTTACAAGAACAAAAAAACTATAGAACACACTAAAGGAAAGGGAAAAAGCACAAAAGCATAATAGGACCCCTTTAAAATTCAATCTTGACAAACAGTATTGAAGAGTAAGGTGGGAAATTACCACCAAAATCCAATCAAGTCAAAATCCAATAATTGCTGCCACTTTTGCGCAGAAGCACAATCATAATTTTGATGTCATACTCAATTCTAAAAACAGCAAGTAGTACTGCTAAAATGTCACATAAATTCTGCTATAACTAAAAAAAAGTCTTATCCAGCACCCGTTATATGAATATAACTTTCTGATAAATCAGAAATAGATTGAATGAACAGTTATAACCTCGGACATAAATCTTTTTAAAATTGGGGAGAAATTCTCATAACGGCAACAGACGTAACAGTGTGCAGGTGTTATTTCTAAACATGTGAGGACCTTAACCACAACCTAAAGTTGGAGATACACATGACCAAAGCCCTTGGTTTGTAAAGTTTACTTTTCTATCCTTGAAGACATTTGGCCTTCATAAGGGTAAATACGCTCATGTGTACCTGACCTAGACCCATTTATATCTGCCTGTTTGTACAGCAGCCTGTTTCCAAACACTCACTCACACCACTGAAGCTGTAATCTACCGTAAATGATGAGAACTGCAGCTGCACATTTATATCAGCATGTCTTACACTGCTGAGATCTGTTTTTCCTCAGTGTCTCAAACACACACGGCGCTCCAGAGAGGCCAAGTCAATGTGAACATGCCCCCGAGCACTGGACCACTTCATTTAAACCATCCCCCTGTGCTACCACAAACATACATTAGGGAATTATACTTACACTCAAGGGGGGGGGGGGGGACAACACAAAGGCATGTACATACACACCTGTGCACATACTTGTAAACATACACACACAGACTGCTAAATACATCATTTGTAATAGGCTGATGTAAGCATGTTGGGAGCAGCTGCAATGGTAGAGGACAAGCTTTCATATAACTAAATGCAATATTCTTATCTTACGTAGGATGAAAGCACAAGTGACCTCAAGTGATTGCTTTCACACCTCTTCTACTGTACTGGATCCTATTACATCATAGAGGTCAGAGTTGAAGGTGACAGAAAGCTGGCTTCTTCACTGCTGCTACAAGTCTGTGTCTGAGCATGCACAAAGCATCACTTTCAAACAGCTTTGTTCTTGCATCCAGGTTCTGACAACAGCATCGAATCAGATTTTTTAAAAAAGCACTATTTTTGGATGTGAAAAATGCTGGCTAGTGCAAGTGGAACGCCAAAACACAGAGGATACGGTGTGTTTTCATATCTAGACACCTAAGTCTGGACATGACATTGACTTTGCAGGACAGTTTATATAAATAATGTACCCACAAATACGGTATAAGGACAATGTATGAAGCTTGGTTTATGCTCGTCGTAGTGAAGCTGGTGCGAGGTGCGCACGCCAGAAAATTACATCATTGCGGCTTTCGTGTGGTGAGCGAAGGCTCCGCAAGTTGTCGCAGTGATTTGTCGTGCACCTCTGAATGTTTGTAACTACGCGCCATCTGCACGCACTGCGCTTTTCATTCCAACACGGATGCCTTCGAGGGAAGACTGGCCGAGCTGGTTCGCCTGTACAGACATCTCTACAACTGTTCATTGAGACACCACAGGAACAGTCACATGTCATTAAATTCCTGGAAAGAAATAGGCAACACACTGTGGAAAGAAAAGGCTTTTTCATGCAGGCTGTGAAAGAATATGAGAGATTGTTTTGTAAAAGCTAAAAAAAAAAAGTTCTCATGGAAAGAGTGGCGACCCGAGGGGAAGCACCGTGAGATGGAAAGTCATTTTGACAAGACAGTAATAATTACAGTACACAAATGCAATGTTTGGCGGTACGCAAGTCGATGTTTAGTGTTTACTGCTGTTGTCGGGCAGCCTACTTTCATTTTCTCGTTGACTTCCACAGAATATTTTGTTTGTACGCCTCCTGACGTTTCGGAGCATATTGCAAAAATCGACGCGCTGAGCATAAACGCCTCTGTGCATCCTTCTAGTGCATGCGCCATCTACTGGGACTTGCGCCACGGCGTCTCGCGAGAGTATAAACAAAGCATAAGAGCCTAACTAATATTATCCCTACAACTATTCTATAATGATACTTAAAACGGCCCTTCAACCCTAAGCAGTCCTAGGGTGCTTTCACACCTGTATTTGGGTCCATCTGGTCCGGACCAAGACAATCAAATTATACATTGCTGCACTTTAATTCTGGTCCGGTTCCTGTTCACACTTTTTACAAATGAACCAGAGGAGTAAACATGGAGTTATACAGACTGACAGGTAACCCGTTGATTGGACAGTTATGGCAATTATCATCCTGCATCATCGGGGCCCATGTGGGGAAATCAAATTCTGGTGACTGATAGAAGTTTATGCAACACTTTAGCGCTCCCAGATGACTGGTGCAAAAGCAAAGTCCGAGAGTCAGAGAGCAGAGAACGGACACGCGCATGATTGGCGTACTGTGGGATCCCTGTCATACACTTTTTAATAGCATTCACATACTGACAAAGTACACAGAGTCAGATACAAGCACAGCTTTTTAACAGCTATTGACCTATTAAATCAGGGAAAATACCCCCACTGACGTCCATACATGTAGTTTTGCATAAATAGGTTATATACATGGCCTTAAATACAGATCAATAAGATCACTTCCTGAACAGATTTCACCATCAGTGGATGGATTTTTTAGTAGCCTAGTTTAGCTTTTCAAATCATGATATGATCACATATCTGCTATTATAAAATCCTGTGGTTGTTTCGTTCAAGTTAGTCTCGGTTCGGTTGTTTGGTCCGCACCAAGGTTCGATTGACAGCTTTTACACCAGCCCAAACTAACCGATCGTAAACTAACCTGGCAAACGGACCGGAGTTTGTTTTAACCGAGCCAAACAGGTTAGGTGTGAAAGCACCCTTAAAAGTAAGAATAACTACTACTGATATTAGCCTATGTACGAGAATGAGGTAAAATTGTTTACATATTAGTGAACTTATTACTTTGTTTATCTATTAGAGGTAAAATTTAAAAAATACTCAAATGTAAAAGTGAAAACATTCATTTCTGTTGAATTCTAATAGATAGATACTAAACAATGGGAGCAGCTTTTACAGAGAATATGTGCGTGTTGTAAGTGAGTGCATTTACAGGATATGAGGGTTTTCAAGTGACTGATGTGTGGTATTCTAGAGAAGAAACGTCAAACCACAGCAGGTGGTGAAAGAATGTTGGCATGCTAAAAAAAAGGAAATAAAACAAAAACTAGACTAGACAAGACTACACAACAAAAGGACAGAAGAAAATCGTTAAAAAAGCCACAGGAAAAATACAGAAAGTTTCGTAACCCAATGACATCGACCAACGGACAGAAGAACTATTGCACGCTGCTAAGATGATGAAGAAGACTATTTGAGCTGAACTGAGATGACTGGCCTGTGGGCATGTTCCCTAATCGAAATCAAACTCTTCTACACTCAGAGATTGTCCGATAAATCTCTTCCCTGTTCCTCCCTCCTCTTTCTCCCCGATCGACTATTTTTGAAAATTACATTGACGCTCTTTTTGAGTAACTGCACCCTCATTTTCTGTCATGATGAAAAGTGAGATTTCATGCTGGGTCCTTATTAACTAGGGAATAAGAGGAATAAGCTACTTTTGAAGATTTTTTTGTAGCTGTAGTCGATTCCCAAGATAACAGTCTCGTGGCCTGATTGCCACACAAGAACAAACAGCTCTCCAGACAATTGAAATAGCTGAGATGTTTTGTTCTGTGTGGGTCTGATAAGAGTCTGGAAGCAGTAGAAGACGAAAAAAAAACATTAAAGAGACTTGTGTAGACGACCACACTTTGTATCTGAACACACATACACACACACACACAGAGTATGGCCAGTTTCCTACAGTTTCCATAACTACCTCATCATGTATGTTTTGGGGTTTTTATGTCTTTGCCATTTCTAATTTTCATTTTTTAAGATTGTTCACACATAGAAGTGCAGACTTAAGCATCAGAACACGTTGTACAAATCTTGTCCACTACACCATGCTTTATTCACCTTACAAAATGTTTTCAGCTATTTTGCCTTCATCCAGGTATGTCTTCCTGTTTCCTGTCATGTGACTAATAGATCACAATACGAAGTAAACAAAACATTATGATCACCTTTTTAAAAATACTATATGGTAATTATAAATTACCATATTTATGCCTTGTGGATACAGCAATGTACAAGAGAAACATAAATGGCCATGAATACAAAACATACAATATTACGACCATCTTTTAAGAATATTCATTAGTAAATACAATCTTTCATCTTGACCCATCAACAGGTAAAAAGGTGGAATATCCATGTTTTAAAAATAAGCTCTTTCAGCCTCATTTTTCAAAACATAGTATACTCAAATCTCTTTCATCTCTTATTATTTGTGGATAATCCAGACTAATATCAAAGACAATCTATGTGTGGCCTTAACCATATATAAGAAGTGTTTTGTGGACTGCTGTTTTGAAGCCTCAAGTTTTGAATTTTGGCCATCTTTCATGAACTGAAAACACACTGTGAAAGAGTTAACCTTGTAAGACGAAAACACGGACGACTCCCAGACCAGACAATGCCGTGGTCGCAACCTTTCAATCACAAGGTAGCCACGTTTTAACGTATCACCTGCTTTATGGTCTATTTGACTCTAAATGGGACCATCATTTACTAAGTGAAAATCATGCTGTATTCAAGAAGACTTGATACTAACAATTGAGACCATAAACTCATGTTTACAATATTTACTGAGGTAATAAATGAAGCGAGAAGTAAGCTCATTTTCTCATAGACTTCTATACAATCGGACTTCTTTCTGCAACCACAGGAGTCGCCCCCTGCTGACTGTTAGAAATAATGCAAGTTTAAGGCACTTCTGCATTGGCTTTACTGTCCAGAAGCGGAGGCTGCCGCCTCACCATAACACATCCACCCTTTAATCAACGCAATAGATTGTATTTACGGAAACCAGAAACAACCTCAGACACTACCCTGATGGAGGCAAGATAGCCAAAAACACATGGTGAGGTACTTAAAGCAGAGTGTACTGTAGAAGAGTTGTTCCGTGTCGTTCCATCAATGTCAGTGCTCTTCTATAGTCATATAATTTACAAGGGGGAGTCAAAAACATAAAACACAGACATACTCATTGGCACTGCCTTTAAGAACCAACTCCAGAGTAGCAGAGCAGACAAAACAGACTGACCCCATACTGAGATAAAAAAGACTCACCATGATTGAACATAAGATACAAAGGAAAAAACTGATTCACACACCCAAACCAAATGGGGCTTCCCAGGGTCCGAGCCAACTCAAAATGTTGAAGTTTCAGTTCTGAGGGAGTGAGCAGCTGACACAGAATTATCTGTCGACAACAGGATGCTAAATGACTCATCAAGATGTTCCGTGCGGTGTATCCGTATGATCACAGTTTTCTTGGCTCCTGAAAGCTTTGTGGATGTTGTATATACACACTGATTCTTTCCCTATTAAAGTCGCTGTATGAGGTTCAATTATTTTTCACGCTCAAATCTCCATGAAACAAACCAATCACGCAGACAAGTTTACCATCTGCTGTTTTTCTGAAAGTTATTAGCAACTATAAAACGCCCCCCAGAGTGACACTTTAACCCAGAAAATAAATAGACATAAAGGGTAAAAACAGGAAAGCAGCCTAAGAGAAGCAGGCTCGTGACCTGCTGGGTTAACCTGGGTCAAGAAAGGGATTCACCAATAATCTCTCTACTCGTGTGCCCTCCAGTAACACTTCCCCAATGAAACTGCCCAATAGCCATTGCTTTTCAACCATTACCCACATAAATAACACCGACCAAGCAATCAAGGTTGTGTGCTGTCAGCAACACAGAAATACTCTTTCAGTCCACTCACTGAGTTCCTCTTTTCATTTTTAATATTTGCTCTGAGGCTACAACAGCAATGGCATCCATAATCCTTACTGTCCTTTAACCACTGATTCTTCTGAGATTTTAATATTGATGTTATTGATCTGACCCACAGGTCAATACCAGCAATACTGTGAGTGTGAGTGTGTGTAACACAGCTGACAAAACAGGCTGTGATGGCATGTTGTGAATTGGCAATTTTAAAACCTTAGAGATTTTATCATGACGCGAGGGAGCATTTTGATCTTTAAATATTGACGTCAATGGTGTGACCTTTGATCAATCAACAAAGTCTCTCACCACAAGGCCACTCGGCCGTCCAAGTCACTGTTATATCTGCAGATTCTTATTGTGTCCTGTCATGCGTGTCGCAATGCTTATCAATGAACTGCAGTGAAATGTATAATTACACTTAGATCATCTTTAATTATCTTTCAATCATCCTGTGATCGTTTATCTAGCGACACCATCAAGCCTAGATGTCAGCTCGTACGACACTTCACTACATGATAGGATACATCTGTAACTAATGACCAACTGTATTTCATCCCTAAACTGCACTTTGAGATGACTGGTAACTACACACATGATAACATGCTAAGATTAGCATGCTAATAGTCTACACACAAGGTCATTGATTCATGCGCATTATTCTACACAGGCATGAGCATGTGCCGCAGCATTCCCTCATGCTCATTGTCACCATCTTTCTATTTGTCTCTCTCTCACACACACTAACACACACACACACACAAGCAGAAGACAGCTGACTTCACTCCAAAGCAGTGTGGAGTCAGTCATTGTCACTGTGGAGCCGTGAAGTGGTGGCTCCGAAAATCAATCCTGGCAACCGACAGACAAACCCAACAGGAACTCAGATGAATAGAGACAAAAAAAGAGACGAGAGGAGAGAAAGAAAATAAGAGCGACTGAAAACCGAAGAGAAATGTCAATGGGAATTGATTTGTTCTCTTGTTTTTTTTTCCTCCCCAAGGGAAAGCGTGAGTGAAGCTGGGTAGCAGTTGTAAAAAGTGGAAGTGGAATGAAAAAGAAGCAGAAGTGCCCATTTTTGCTTTGTATACTGTGGACTAGGGACCCACATAAGCGCCCATCTGTCATGGCTGTGACCGCTTGTACTATAAAAATCCCACGTATATTACTTTCTATATAAATTATGTGTAATAGAGAAGGGGTTGGCTTCGGCAGGTGACCTAAATGATGGTGAAAGCTGCCTGAAAAATAGGCATTTGGGAGAGAAAACATGCTTTATGAGGAAGTTTACTGCAGACAAAGCAGTGGATAGAAGTGGGTGAAAGCATTACTTCTGCTAACTAAAAGGAGAAAGAAGGTAAGAGGCAAGAAAAAGAAGGAATGACAAAATATATGACTCACTAAACCTGCTCTGCAGCATCGTCTGGTTGTCAGACATGCGACTACGCGTGCGTGCAGCATGAGTGGGTGGGCCTTTGTATAATGACACATCAAGCTGTACAGTAGGTCATAGACTATTTGAAGGGAGGCAGCTTCACTTTCATTAAGCAGAGAACTAATGTAGGACAAAGGTCAGACAGCAGCCTATAGTACAAATGCTGTGTAACTGTTTTACAACCATCTACCATTCACTCGCTGGAGGTTTTTAACAACCGTGTTTTAGCATTTCTGATTTAATTTCAAGCAGATAAACAATGCTACAAAGTGGACATCTTTTTACTCTGACTCTTATTCAGCTGTCTGTTATTGTTTGGAGCAAAGAGCCTTCTGCAAACTAGATACCCTTATGAACGTGTCTGATAGACCCACATACAAGATTTGGTAAAAATTATTTGTAAAAACAATCTTTTGGAATTATAACAGAGAATGAAGTCACTCTCCCTCTGTGTGTGTTGTAATCTGAGCTTCTCCATGCTTTGTTGACATAGCCGGGCTGGCCGCTAGTGTTGGGGCGAGTGGACGAATTTATTGGCGACTGGCTGAGTACATTGCACTGTAAGCACTGTTGCTGTTGTTTGCACTGTTAGCGCTGTTAGCACCGCTAGCTGCGAGCCACCGGCTCAGGCATCGCCATGTCGAGAGCCGCGTGGAGGCAATAAAAATGCTCTGAATTTTGAATTTAGCACCTTTAAGTACCTATTAACTAGCAGCTCTTGGTTCTAAGGGGGCTCTTAATGCAATTAGTGCTTTATTAAAGACAGTTGCGCAGGAAAGGCCATCAAGTTAAAACAATACCTTTAAACTTAACTTTTAACTTTCAAATACACACTGTTGGCTGCAACAGGAGTCTCATTAGAGAGCTCTAGAATTTAAAGTCAAACCTACTCCTCTTACACTTTCTATTTTTAGGCTGAAGGTATATTTACCCCTTGAGCACACGTTTACAGTAACCACACTGCTTGAGATTGAACTAAAAATGCTAAAATAAAACATTTGAAACACAATATAGTAGTGTTGTAAAAAATACTCAGTATCGAAACAGAATATTTTAACCAGTTTCAATCCTCGTTTTCCACAGTATCGATACACGAGTACTAGCTGCGCTTTCTGCTCTCTCTTCTCTCTGACACACCGCTGTTTATCTTTTAATACAAATCTAAAATTTTATGCCCCCAATATTGTGTAGATTTTTCCCCGTGGTATTGAAAATGGTATTGAATATCAATATTTTTCATGGTATTGTATCTAAGTTGCCTTAGTTATTCCCTACAACGTGCACTCACTCTCTGAGTCACTTTGACAGATACGGCCTGTGGTCTGTCACCTGCTGTGGCATTACTCTGTCTCTCTCTATCACACACAGAGTCAACCAACACTGTGTCACATAGGGAAGAAGTGCATAGATTCCTCTCCCTTTTCCTGTCACACACACAGCATTTGCATTACATACGGTTACATTTTAAATCAGAATGACCTAGGACGAACCATAACAACAAGGATAATAATATTGAGATAATAACAGACCATCAACAAAAATCAACACAACATTGTTTTCAGATTGCCTTCTGATGCATTTGAAAAATAGCAGTTATAGCCACTTTAAAGTCGGTCAATGTGTATTAAATCTGTCTTTTTATCAAACTGAATTAATGCATGTTACCCAGTATTCCTTAAACAATGAGACGATGCCATCTAAAACAGAAACCCTACATACTCGGGCATGACAATGAGCTTTTCCATGACATCCCACCTGGTTTTTCAGGTTAGACCGACACCCGCACCAGTCAACAGGAGGAAGACAAAACAGGATACACAGGACTATCAGTCTAAAATCAGTCAAAACAGGTTTACACTGATCTGTATCTTTTCTTTACTCATCACAGTTTTTACCGAGCAACAGTTTTCAGAACCTGATAGTCAGCTAAAATACAACACTATAGGTTTATGTAGCAGCATCTCACATGTTTACTGTCATTTTAACCCGACGTCACTGTGTAATCTAAAGAAGCCACGTTGACTGGCTTGAATAATGCACAGTCAACAGATGCTTAGACATCAGACAGGGAGCACAATCTATTTTTTATTGTTAACGTTGGTCCAAAAGCCACAAATACATAAGATAACGACTTCCTGTGACAACACGTTTTGCACATTGCCCTCTAAATAAAACGCTGACATTTTCACTATCTGATAATATCAGTAACAGTCGAACGTAAAGATCTATACCTTGTAAAAGTCAGGGTGAGTGTGGGATGGTATAGTCGTTGGGTGTGTGTAGGAGGATTTTAATCAATGTAGGAATTTGTCAGTGTTAGTGAAGAAGACACTTCTTGTTAAATTGTCAATAGCTTTTTAAGCCCCTGATCTTCCTTACTCAAGTAGAAGGAAAAGGAGTATTGATGTCAATATCTTTGTTTTTCTTTGTCCCAGTGGTTTTGTTCCTACAAAGCAATTACACCACTACATCGTCAGCCTCCCATCTGAAATGGCCTCAAACCTTTTTATCTTGTGGAAAGAGAAGAATTAAAATCATGAGTTTCATTTAGTACTAAATGCTGTCTATCAAATTTGGTGACCTTAACTGAAAAACAAGACCGTCTGGCTGGTAAATTGGTACTATTTTGTTAACTAAAGTGGCCTGCTATCCGTTAACTCTTTTGCACAGTTGGAAATCGCATTTTCTTTCCCAAAAAAATTGGATTAGTCACTCCTGAGTCAAACTCTTCATTTGGTGGTGTAGTTCACTTTACAGTGCTTTATACTGTGTGTGTTCCTATAGACGGGAGGTGGTGAATAGGCCTCCCTTTGTATTTGGGGCAGCTTTACAATGATTTAAACCTGCTGTTGGAGACCACATGACTGCTTTTACTGTTCACTGGGACTATGTAATCGCACTAAGACCTGCACTTAAACACAACCACACGTGTACACCCGCCCTACCATGATATTACTGAAGACACACCTTTGATTCTCTGTCACAATGCAGCTATACCTGAAAGCTAGGCAACGCAAGTGTTTGCTTTGCCTACTTACAGCTGCACATGGGTGGGGTTTGCTTCATAACAAAATAAAATGATGGGAGACGTCAGATTGTTTAGAGGCCAGTTTAGTATGTTTTTCTATATCAAAACACTATCCTAGTTGCTATTTTTTTTAACCCACAATAACCACCTGTCAAACTAAAGATTTATTAGGATTTTATAACAATAAGACGTCATATCTGGGTTGCCTGTGTAAGTGTGTGTCCCCTGGTTACCTCTCAGTCCTGGTACAACAGTGAGTTACTGATGCGGCTGCCAGCAGTCTTATGATGGATACATAAACAAAGAGAACCAGTGTGAGATGAACCACACACACACACACACACACACATATACACACCATTGTTCTCTCATTATACACAAACAGGCAGCCACGTAGCACAGATACTACCAACTTTGTATACACACGACACATGCTTGACAGATATGGTGGAAGGTGGAAGTATTTTACCATAAAAATATTCTATTAATATTCCATAAGTATGTAACAGGCTAAAACTACATTTCCTCACAGTAAAACATTCCTAAAATATCACTAATTTCACCAAAAGACAAGAGAAAAATACCATTACAGACTACATGCACATGCACAAACATTGGTCACATGTTGGGTGACATTCAGGTGTCCTTCGCCGGAGGAGAAAGGCCAATTCATCATAGTCACAATGGTTTGGTTTGATATGAAACAAACTCACAACCTGTGTTGTACACATTTTAAACAACGCTCTGTCAAACACTCTGCCAAACTCTAACCAAACATCTACACAAACAGTTTAGCAGGTTATCTATACCTCACAACTTGTTAACACCAATTTTTTTTTTAAAGCTTTTTTTATATCAAATTGTACTGAAAAAATGTGTAAATCTTCCTGAACCCCCACTATACAATGCCTAAACTACTACAGTAAATCTGGTTCAATCCTGCCCAGATTACTGCCAAAACAATATTCAAAGACACTGACTTTTGTCTGTAAACGGTTACTGAACCACCAAGCATCTGAATTCAGAGCAGACACAGACCACAACAAGGTCAGTACGCTGCTGGCTCTGCTGGTGAACACAGTGCAACCACATGCAGTGGTTTTCAAGCCCTGGGTGGTAATCCAAAGGTGGGTCACACAAAGATAAAAATAGGTCCCCTAAATGTTCCGATCAAAAGGGAACCTAAAACTACTGACTATATTTAGATATCAATGCCTTCTGTCTGAATAAAGGCTGAAAAACAGAGAAGGGTTCAAATCGTAGAATATTTTGTTAGCTAACTCCATGATTCAGCTTTAAGCCGAGGTCAACAAACTCGTTTTGCTCAGATAACTGTCAAATTCTGTTTACAAACAAATATTTATAAACCCACATGTATGCGCAAAAGCTGCTGGGGCTAGTACACACATTAACATATTCTATCTGTTAATGCTGTTTACACTGAGAAGTGTTTAGGGCGTAAGATGCTTACTGTGCCTATGGACAAAGTAATTAACTAGTGCCAGGCTTATTTGGCTGTGAGTGTTGTTGTGTGTGTACATTTTCACTTAAGCAGCAACATAAACCATTTAACAGAAAGGCACATTTTGTCCACACGCAGCCCTGTTTTGAGTTGTGAGGGAAGGAAATAAAGCTCAGACAGAGACGAGAGGAGTAATATAAAAGAAAAAAAGAGGCAGCTACTGTCTTATGATCAATCAATTTTGCACTGACAGTTCTCTACTATTCTTAGAAGCTATGTTTAGCTGCTCTTCTGCCTGGCACACTGTCAAAGACTGACTTCATTATACATTAAATTCTCCAGAGAGTTGTACTTCCAGTACAAAAACATGACGTATTTCTCAACAACCATGTCTAGCAGCAGGGTGAGACTGACTCGGTGCACACATTAGCTCACGCAATGGAGGTTCTGAATTCATTAGTATTTGTATAATTGCAAATCGATATCTTCCAACAGGAAATTACTGCAAATTTCCTGGTTAGATGAATCTGAAAGCCATCTCAGATAAATGAACTCCATGTGGTGAACTTACTGTGGTACTCTGGGTACTGTGCTTTGTGCACAACTGGATTTTTCTATAGAACCAGTGCTGGTAAGTTGCATAGGAGCAGACCTGCACTGGTAAATAATGACACTGTGAAACCCCAAAAGGTCAAACAGCGCAAGAAGCCACTGATTAAAAATGCAAAACGGGTTTCAACACAAATACCACTCCCATGAAATATCCATGGGCTAATCTCAAGCTAGGGGACGGCTGGCAGTTGTTTTGTACATATAAAGTTTGGGTTGAAGACAAATAGGCTATCAGCCACCCAGCCCATGAAATATTTATGAGATGACCTCATGCTTTGTAGCAAACCAAACATTCAGAAGAACACTGAAATGGGATGGGCATACATGCAGTAGTGCATGTGCATTCAGTACAACTAAAATCAAATGTTAAGTAATACGGCTGGGATGATTCACCTATCTGCCGATTAAATACTATCACGATATTCTTAAGTATTGCGATTCTACAAGTATTATGATTCGATATTACAATTTATGCGATTTTTGTTAACACTAGACCATGGGAAAAACTTGAATCATACACTTCTAGGGACTTTTACTTTGGAAAATATCTAAATTAATACGAATAAGATTGTTTGATTTTCAGTATGTATGTAGTCAGAGATGTCCTGAAGTCAAATATACCAGTCATTGTCAGGAATTATTTATTAAATTTTTTCCAGCAACCCAAAAATCAAAGAATAAAGACATTTCCCTCACAAATGAGTGGTATTTTCTTTTTAATTTATAAGGGACATGTAATGTTTTATACTTCTGGTGAATATAATCCAATCAATCTTATTTCCATATATGTATTTTGTATATACAGTTCCCTTTGTTAACACCTTATTTTAAAAAATGGACGTTTGTAAGTTTGTATGTTAGTATGTTTCCATACTTTACTGTATGTGTAGTGTTTACCACTTTGTATTTAAAATGTGAGGGTGCAGGTCGTATCCAGGCGGACCCTCCGCTGTTTTCTACTTTTTCATTTCGGCTCACTGCGGCCAGCTGCAGTTTGTTTTGGTTGACGGATACGGAACGGACATGAAGATACGTTACTCTGACTACAACGATAATAGCGGTAACTTCATTCTACCTCTGCATAGACTCAAATGAAGCAAATAAATCGATTCTGGCATTTCAAAAATGATTTCAAAATCGTAAAAAAAATAATAGTGATACATCGGTGATTCGATTTTTTCCCCACCCCTGTTAAGTAGGAAAAAAAGAGAATTTAACACTCTATAGTCAGTCATCAGCCCAGAGGATTTTGACTATAGCTGCTGAGTGTGAGAATATTGCAGAAAGCATCATATTAATATGGTAAAATAGTGAATATTGGCTGGTAAATGATGAAAATGGTAGCTTCTTCTTTTGTTGTCAATAATGAAAACACTATGGTTTACTGTATGAAATAGGCTATGTGTTAAGTCGTCCACAGACTTACATAAACCAGACTTCAAGTTAACAACAGGAAATCAGCTTATACTGTCTTACATAAGAACATAATTTGTTTATGAAACTATTACTGCATAGTCCAAAGCAGGGTCTGAAATTAACCTTTTTCCTCACCTGCCACTGTGGCCTGTCACTGAACATTTCTACCGGCCACTAAATTATTTTTGTCTGCCACTTTTTTAATCTAGGTAGAACGCTTTAAAATTGGAAACACTGAGTCAGTGGTACCCAGACTGTAGAATTTTGAATATATCATGTAACCTTAATCCATGATGATATCTATTTAGGCTTTAGAATTGCTTTTTAAAAATAATGTTTCTTAACATAAACCTGTCTGCCATGGTGGCAGGTGATCTGAATTTTTTGCCTGCCACAGCCAACATTTACCCTGTATTTGGCAGATGGCAGGTGCTAATTTCATTCCCCGGTCCAAAGAGTAGGTTCGATAGAAACAATATCGTCTTGATCTGAAAAGTCATGGTCTGCTTTTCTGATTTCACAAGACATCAAAATATAAAAAAAAAGCAAGAAGCTAGATGTCAAAACATGCACTTAGAAAGAAGATGCACCAAGTGATTAAATTACGAAGCATTTCCAGCTTGCATCTTGTTGTTGATAAGATAATACAGGCACAAAAAAATAGCAGCAAATTGAGACATACTAAGCAATGCTGTAAACTCAGACACACACACACACACACAGAGTACAGAGGAGTCAACACTGGCGAAGACAAAGAAACCCCAAACTCCAGCCAGACTTATACTATCCTACATAAGAACATAATTTGTTTATGAAATTATGACTGCACAGTCCAAAGAGTAGGTTCTATAGAAACGATATTGTCTTGATCTGAAAAGTCATGTTACAAAATCACTGCATGTGGCTGCTCTTTTGATTTCACAAGACATCAAAACACAAAAAAAAAGCAAGAAGCTAGATACCAAAACATGCACTTAGAAAGACGATGCACCAAGTGATTAAATGAATAAGCATTTCCAGCTTGCATCTTGTTGTTAATAAGATAATACAGGCACAAAAAATAGCAGCAAATGGAGACATACTAACCAATGCTGTAAACTCAGACACACACACAGAGTACAGAGGAGTCAACACTGGCGAAGACAAAGAAACTCCAGCCAGACTACCTTCTTGTTGACAGCCACATTTCCTACTTGATGAGCGTTTTTACATGTTTAACCTCAACCTTTTGCACAAAATATTCCACCTTTACATTCACCTCAAACTGGTGTTGTCAAAGGTGAAATAAGCAGCAGACTGCAGCCTCCCTCAGACAGGCTCTGATGATGATGGGTTTGTTTACACCGAGCTAGCTCGCAGGCTAGTCAAGCTAACTGTCTGCCACATCCCCAAAATAAAGCCACATAACTATTTATCAGAGCTTTGGTTTAATTTGACAGCTTAGCACGTCGAACTATGTGCATTTAAATAAACCAAACACTGCCTCCATGTGGGAGATAACGCCTCGTAAAGAGAGAGCAGAGCAGTGCTTTTGTTGCTGGCTAGCAGATTATTCTCCTCTCTGTTGTTGTGACAGCCAGAATTAGCTGGATAGCCAAAGCTGCTAGCTGGCAGGTTGCTATTAGAGACGGTACGTTAAACTAGTCTGAAACAAGCTGGAACAACATTAATAACAACCTATAGTGATTAGTATTAGTTGTAGTATTTACCTGGTGCTGGTGTGTGTAGATTGACCGTCCTGTGGTGTGTTGTAACTCAGTTAATAGAGTTGTAGTCGCAGCTCTGCTCCTCTGGTTACTCTGACTGTCGCTAGACTGAACTGGACTCAGCGACGACGTAGGGAGGCTATTCACTGCGTGACGTCGGTCGCATGAGGGACAGATAGCCAATCAGAGCGCTCAACCGAAAACAACCGACCAATCAGCGACGAGCAGGAACAGGAAGAGACATTCCAGACATTGAGTAACGTTGTTGTAGTTTTTTGGGCAAATTTTGTGATAGAAAAGTGTGTACAATTTAAGTTTTAAAGCAGACCCCATATTACATATAATTCACAACTTATACTTTATTTATTTATTTATTTTATTTATTATTATTATAATTATAATAATAATAATTATTATTCTTATTTTTATTTTTATTTTTATTTTTAATTTAGTTATCTTTTTGTGTTTTTGGTCCCTTCCTTTTTCCTTTTTTGTATATGTTTCATTTATAGATAGATAGACAGATAGATAGATAGATGCTAGAGTTGCTCTTTGTTATCTTGTGTCTTTTCCACTGTTTTTCTATATTTATTTAAATGTATCTTACTTAATTGTTATTCTATTAGGCACTGGTGCTAGGAATAGTACTTTTTATTTCATACACTTGTATTTTATACACTTGAACTTGTTGTAATTTTGTTGTATTTTTGAGCAATCTCTGGCACAAGAATTTCCTTCGAGATTAATAAAGTTCTATCTTATCTTATCTTATTTTATATAGATAGATAGATAGATAGATAGATAGATAGATAGTAACTTTATTGATCCCGAGGGAAATTCAAGTTTCCAGCATCACAGTTCCATAGTGCAAAACATGTTAGTAAAAAGGCAGTAAAATATAATATATATAATAATTTGTTTATACAATTATTTCTGTGATTTATTGGATTTTGTACAGAATACCAATAAAAAGACTGAGCAAAAAAAAAAAAGAAAAGTGTGCAAAATTAGTGAATATAGCAACATTTCTAAGCTAAAACAAATATATGTGAGAGGTGAGGAAATATGATGTGAGCTGTGCCACTCTGTATTTATTTATATAATAATGGTGTTGTAGTTGCGATAGCAGCAGTCTTTCACATGGAAACCTGTTTGGCAAGCAACTGCCATGTGGAAATTGAGCAACTTTTAAGAATGTTTGGTCAGCCAAAGATGTGCCTAGATTATATAATACCACGTGATTGTGACATGTACTCTACAGTATGCACATATTTAGCCTCCTTAAGTTGTCCAGTCTTTAAAATGTCAGGAAAAAAAAGAAAAATGACCACCCCAAAACCCAAAGTGATGTCTTTAAACTGCTTATTTCATTCGATAGTCAAAAAAACAGAGATATTAATTTTCCAATGAAAAAAAAACAGAGCAAAATAAGAAATCTTTGCATTTAAAAAGCTGAAATGAGCAAATATTTGGTATAATTAATAATTTAATGTCGATAGACTTGTTTAATTGTTCCAGGCAGCATTAGTAGTCCTATACAGGTTACTACTGTAATATAATGTCTTCTAAAACAAGACATTTCTGTAGCTGTAACAATTATATTTTTAGTAATGTTCATTAGTAGGCTAATTCATGCAGACAGGTCATAAATCCTCACCACATGTGATGAGCAGCTATACAATATAAATTAAACACGCGCAGGTGGTGTGACAGTTCACCTCCACCACCACATGTGAGAGAGGGAGTATGCAGCGTGATGAAAACGGCCTCATACTGAGAATCACACCACTATCGGATCACCTCACCCAGGCATGGGGTGTTCATATCCATGGGTGTATCACGTCAGAACACACACACACACATGCACGCACACACACTCTCAAAGAACACCCTGCTGCGTTGCAACTCTGATTGCGTGATTGTGCAAATGGATTTAATGTGATGCAAGGGTCTGGGTGTGTTGCTACTCTCAGCATAGTTCAGTGCAGATTCATGGTCTGGTTTATCAGGTTGCCGATCCCACCGCTACACAAGTTCAACAACATTTTCATCAGATATTTTTTGTTTTCAGATGAGGAGAGGCCTCAGAAATACCATTTGGAAGAAGTGACTCTAAAAATTTTGAAAACCTCACTGCCATTGCTTTGCTAATGCACATAGTTGTCTAGTGAGACAGTGTGTGACGTTATGTCTGCACTTTGACCCGATTATTTGTTGTGTGCTTCTGGGGCAATGAGTTTATCTTATCACATCTTCCCTGATATGAAAAGAATCATTAATGATGAGTGTAAAGTTTAATTTCCTTTGAACTAAAAGGGCAGTGCAATGGTTTAACTGTAATCTATGTAGTTTATGGAGAGAAATCTGACAACAAGTTTACAATATGGTATAAAAATATAGTTATATAAGTATAATTATATAGATAAAGTTAGAAAGAAACTGGATGTGACTCATCCTACACATTTAAAAGAGGTTTACAGTATTTTTTGGATTCCTGCCAGCATCTCACATAACTTATAATATTTGAAAAATATTTCTACATAACTTACCATTTACTCAACACACAGTTTTATCGACTAAGGCAGAGTTTTTTCAGCTAATCGGTTGAACTGTCTGGCTGGCATAGAGTTCGTCGACAAAGTCCACCCTCACATTTCATATGATTTATCTTTTACTATATAACTGATGTGTTTTTAGAGTTCTGTGCCAAGGCCTCAGTGTATGCAGGCATATAATGTGATGTGATTGTAACCCTGTCTAGTAGTAACAGCGTGGTGCAACAGATGTTTCTCTGAAGTCGCAGGACAAAGTGCTTCAAAATATGGACTTGAGGGTTCCTTTAAAATTGTCTGTTCTAGGAATTTGTCTCAGTTGTCTTTCTTTCTCCTGGAAACAGAAGATAATACAGAGTGACAGCTGGTCGGTAAGATATTGAAAAAGGAAATAAAGATATCTCCATCATCATTTGTCAGCGTATATCTCAAATTGCATCATTCGTTCATAAAATACAGTTTTATCTTATGCTTTAAATATGAACGTATAGAGTTTGTTGCCTCCGGCTCTTTCTAGGTTACTGGGATACAAATTCTCGATAATATATTGTTTGTTTTTCAGCCTTTTTTGGCAGATGATCTGATATGCTTCTAAACATATGGAGCTGCTGGTTGGGAGACCTTCAGCTCCACGGCCCCACAGTCAACAACATGCACTGCAGTTGGCAGGGTATTGCAGTTTGTTTGCATAACCTTGATTTCTGATTACACCATGTTCATGCTAATCCAGCATTTAAATGTGTCTTTGTTGCTCAATCTGTGTGTACGTGGGACCATATGTGTGCAAGCCCTTCCTGGTGTAATGTGGCCATTTAGATAAGTAGCTGCTGTACCAACAAACAGAGCAGCAAAACAGACTTGGCTGCTTTATAGATTATTTAAAACGTGGCTGGACTCGGTTAAAGGAAAATTAAAGATTCAATCAACACAGTTCAATGTGTCTTTAAACCTTGTGTGCACAATATGTGGGTTTCTTTCTATTGCCACCGTGTACAGTGCACACGATATCTGATAGTTCAAACACAGAGGACCGAAAAGGACATTTATGAGCATTTGCAAGTATTTGAAATGACTTGAAAGTCCAGATCTTTTGTAAACAGCATGTAGAAAGTATACAGTAATATATATACACAATATATATATACATATAATTAAAAATAAAAATAAAATAAAATATTTCAATATATAAAATCAAGAATTACAATAAATAAATAAATAAATATGTTTACAGGTCACGTAATTCTTCTCTAGCTTATCAGACATAATTTCCTTCAAATTCCACTTACCTTTAGCTGGCAGTGATGTGTGTAAGTAATGTGAAGAGACAATGTGTTGATGGGATGCTGGCATCCACTCAGTTGCCACAAGTCACATCGTGTAGCTAGACCGCACCTGATATCAGGTGTGTGTCTGTGTTTTGTGTATTACTTTTTAAATAATGCAAATCATTATTATGCATTTGCATTATGAAAATGCAAATGCAACTAGGAACTGTAACTAGGATCAGCAGCGGGTAGAAATGGAACAAATATGATTAAAAAAAGTTATTTTTATAAAACGGTCACTATATCCTGACAGTAGTGCATGAGACAGGTAATCTGAAAAAAATCATGTGCCTCTGTGTCCTCCGGTTTTCTCTCAGAAAACTTGAATTACAATATGCTGAAAGGTTATTATGGAATTTTTGCCCAATGATGCCAAAAACATTCTGCCTACTGAAGCTTTGCACAGTGTACAGGGAAGCATCATGTTAAGCTTCCCTGTGCACCCTCTGTAAACACTATGGAAACTATAGGCCTATAGTGATGACAGCCACGGCAAAACAAGCCAAGCCTGACTGTAACACACAACATATGGTCACAAACACCCTGATCTAACACACACACACGCACAAACAGGGTGTGACAGAAGGGAAGACTACATGATGTGAACGGGTTCACACCTACCTCATTCTCTCAGTCACAGGTCATGGAAAGTTTTATCGGAGTGAGAACAACACACATACAGTGTTTAAATTCATCGGTGTTCACTGGACTCTAAAGTGCCCGTAGGTGTGAATGTGAGCGTGAACGGTTGTCTGTCTCTCTGTGTCAGCCCTGTGATAGTCTGGTGACCGGTCCAGGGTGTACCTGACAATGTCAGCTGGGAACGGCTCCAGTGACCCCCCACGGCCCTGAATAGGATACAGATAATGGATGGATGGATGGATGGATGGATGGATGAACTCCATGCATGTCTTCACCTGCTGTGCGTGATGGTTCAGAAATTATGCAAAACTTTTCATGAAGCCTGGAGTGACTCTTTGCATATCTTCTGGGTGTAACTGTTAATTTCAATAACATATTCATGGTCACTGCCCTGAATTCAAAGTGGTTGGATGTTAGCACCATTAATGGATTTCATTTGCAGGTGATGACGGTTAACATTTCAATTTCGCAGTTTGCATGCATGAGCTTTTTTTTTTAATGTTTCTGCAATGAAAAGCAACCCAGATTTACATTCGGTATGGCCACTGTAACAACCACAGACTCTCTCTCAATCTTTGAGAGAAATAACTGAAGCCATTATTGTAACAAGCTTTTGGTATTATTGACCCCTAAAAATTCAGTGAGCTGCTGTCTGCAGCATTGCGTGATGAATAAGAACTATTTGCGTGATCTCTCCATAAGAGAAGGGGTTAATAAAATGCACAAAAACATTAATTCGGATGAATGAAGTGGCGCTGATGTGAGACTTACAATTTCAATTCACAGTACATATTTACTGATTCTACAGCCAGCATCCCGAGAAGATTAAATATTCTGTTTTTTACCGGGAACTGAGCGGTCCATTCTGCTCCAGCCACAGCTTGTAGAAAGCACATGGATGAATGAGCTTACAGATAAGTGGCTGAGCGTTTTGTGTTCGACTTGGTCTTTGAGCTCCACGTGGGTTTGAAGGAAGACAGAAGAAGGGGAAAACTGAAAAAGACAGAAAGAGAGCAGTCGACAGACACAGCAACAGAATATGAATGTATGTACAGTGTGAGAGACAGAAAATGAGGTTGTGTCTTCTTCACTTCGGCTAATCCAGATCAGAGAGTTCGCCTACGGCTTTCTTAACTGCAACAGCTGCTGGCTACACACATGCACGCATGCACACGCACGCACACACACACACGATCCCATTGTACAGTTTGCCTCTAGCGTTGTACAGCTTGTAAAATGATCAAAAGTACCTTTGTCTCTGAGAAAGCATACTGTACGTAGTATCAAAAATACTGCTGTTTCCAACTGACATCCTTACCTATTTTTACACTAACAATGACTTCTTATAGGGAGCAACATGCTCTGCATAACTGATGTTCTTGGCCTTTTTTCCCATTTGTCTACTTTAATGTTGTTGTTTCCCCCTGCTGGACACAGGAGGAGCAGAAACCACAGCTTCCACCTCCTCCTCTCCTGCTCCAACATATGGAGAGAACAGGTTGTAGAGGAATTACTGCACATTGCTCAATGCCAAAAAAACTGCACAGAAATGAGAAAAGATGTTAAGATAAATTGTATGAGCCAGTCTTGCAGTAAAAAAAAAAAAAAAGCAATTCATGCCACTAAGCAGCTTCATAATTAAGACAGCTGGCAGTCAAACACTACAAGTCCCTGCAGGTTAAACCAGCGGGTCAGATAAGGACTTAAACACTGTACTGATGTTTCAGGCCAGTTTGCGTGCAGATGTGCAAAGACACTTTTTGGCTTTTTTTTAAAGAGACCGGAGGCTGCATGTTTCGTGCCGCTCTGCTGCTTAGCTGAGAGCACAGTCAAAGCTGTGGAGAGGAAGATAAGGGGAATGTTTATAATGAAGTCTAAAGCTGCAGGACAAGCTCCAGATCGCCCAACACCTGAGGAGACAGAAGTCAAACTGCAAGGTGATGGTGGTGGCTGAAACAAAATGGATTTTTCTTATTAATAAATGCCCCCTTTTGGGAACTTATGTACAAGATTAACTTAAGGCACAAAAGCTGCAGACAGACTGATGGCAAAGTCAGCAAAACTCCCTGATGTCAGAGCCAACTTTTCTGCCACAACAGCAGTACCACATCTTCCCTCTACAGAAGAACAGACTTTAAAGAGCACCTATTATTCTCATTTTCAGGTTCATACTTGTATCTTGGGTTTTTATTAGAACATGTCTACATGCTTTAATGTTCAAAAAATGCTTGAGCTCCTGACTTCTCCCGCTTCCAAAAACCCCAGTCTGTTCTGATTGGTCAGCTGGCTCACTCTGTTGTGATTGGTCAACCGAACCAAACTCTTCGGACTCCGCTCCAGCTCTGCTCTAACTAGCTTTGTTTGAGGGCGTGCCAAACTAGCCGCTAGCCAGGTATTATGCAAATATTGGTGCCTTCAAATGGAGTCGTGTTTACCGTGTTCATGAGAAGAGTCCATATGAACGCCCCCCTCTTGTTGTAGTCACGACCTCGTAAGTGGAAAGTTTCTGAGAGCTCTGAGTTCATGAGTTGTGACGTGTTTGTTGACGTTGTCAGAAATGGCGGAGGCCATGGAGGTTAATTTTTCGGTATAGAATAAGTGAATATATTGTAATTTTAGTCATATATTGTTTTTCTTCGTAATTTTTTAATATGTTTGAGGAAAATGTTGTCAATGTCATTATGCCTGTGCATTTCCTGCATTATGTTACCCACTTGTTAGCTTGCTAAATTGTTAGCCTCTGTGGCTAGTAACGTTAATATTGCCGTTGCTTAGCAGCGGTGTTCTCACGACTTAACCACTTGAATGCCAAGCATATTGTGACCACGACTTCCCATGATGAAAACACGATCTCAAGAATTTCATTTGAAGGCACAATGTGTTACTTGGTGACATCACCAGGTTACGGAAGAAAAGGCGGGACTTCAAGCAAGGTGTTGGAGGCAGTTCAGGAGCAATGTTTCTGTGGAGGAGAGTAACTCCCTTTGATGTGGACTTTGGGCTTTGTAACTTTGCAGAACTTTTACATGCACAAAAAACTAGATAGCACACTAAAGGAAAGGGAAAAAGCACAAAAGCATAATAGGTCCTCTTTAAAATTATTATTATAATGATAAGAAATGAAAGAACCATTCTCAAAAGAGCAAGAAAAGGCCTCACGAGAGAAAGATAACTTGACTTTTTTTGTTTTCTTTCACGGCAGCAGATGGCTGATGTCAGGTGCAAAGGATTAGAGACACCAGCAGGTTACACTTTCACTCGTGTGACATGTGCACACACATTTCACGACACTATCAGACACATGCATAAACCATCATTGTAGAATTAATACATTAATCTGAATAATCAGCAGCAGCACTTTTGTCTGCGATAAGGAAGAACACACAGAGTCCTCTATCAGGTGAGGAGGATTACACAGACAGAGACAGTCATGCTGCCCTGGTCAGTGGTCTAATCCAATTAGCCGTGAGCGGCTAAAAGTAATGGGATTGTTAGTTAGGTCACTGTACAGATCTGCTCAGCCATGACTGTGTGCTTGACATTCACTGCTAAAAGTTGTAAAGGTATAGAGCTGCTGGAGCGTTTTATAGAGTTTTATAGAGAAGAGCTGAAGTCACACTGCTGGTGCCATAAAGAAGCCACAAGAGAGTCTAAAATATGGACATAAAATGCATAAAGAGAGTTAAAAGCAGTCTGGCATCCACGGAGCAGACGAGGAGTCAAGCTGTTGGTCCATCTGATGGGATCAAAGGTGTCATGGAGGCGTGGGAAAATAAAGATGAAATCAGAGTGAATGACCATAATAAGGGCAAGAAGACGGCGAACAAGTTTACGAACATACATCATATTTTACTTTTTTTTTATGTGAGAAAACAATGCATACATATAAACTCAACGTGATGTGGTATAAACATGAAAACACTCTGACTGTAATATTGATATGATCAAGATTGGTGGATGCACGGGTGATTTTTTACTTGAAAAAAATAAGATTACTCATTAATCATGAGTATTGGGTTTGAGGATTGTCTGCCAAAGAATTTAAATGTAAATGTCAAAATGGCAGTATATGTTTTATCCTGCACCTGAGAAAAAGTTATATTTAGGAATTCTCACTTTCTCAAAGTGTAATAAGATGCTAATTGTGAGCAGGTATAAGGAATTTAAAGAGGACCTATTATGCTTTTGTGTTTTTTCCCTTTCTTTTAGTCTGTTATATAGTATTTTGTGCATGTAAAAGGTCTGCAAAGTTACAAAGCCCAAAGTCCACTCTCCCCCACAGAAACACTGCTCCTGAACTGCCTGAAACGTCTTGCTTGAAGTCCCGCCTTTTCTTCCATAACATGGTGATGTCACCAAGTAACACATTTGCATAATACCTGCCTCAATACTGCCCTCAAACAAAACTAGTTAGAGCAGAGCTGGAGTGGAGTCCAAAGAGTTGGGGTTCGGTTGACCAATCGCAACAGAGAGGGCCAGCTGACCAATCAGAGCAGACTGGGCTTTTCGAGAGGGGGCGTGGCTAGGAGCTCAAACAGAGCGTTTCAGACAGAGGCCGAAAAGAGGCGCTGCAGCACAGCCGGTATAAGAAAAATAAAACTTTTTTTGAGCATTAAAGCATGTAAACATGTTCTTGTAGAAACCCAAAATACAAGTATGCACCTGAAAATGAGCATAATAGGTCCTCTTTAATTTAAAATTTCCAGAAATCTAATCTTGAACTAAGTATCTGTAAAATGTTTTAAACAAATTCCCATTTTTTGATTATTTGATACAACACAGAAACATGCTGTTTACGTGAAAACAATTTAGAAGATGCAACTAATTATTTATTGCTCCAGAATAAGTGAATTTTAGCCACCTAAAATATGACATCATTAATTGTAATTTTCAGTAGAAAGTTAGTTAAATAGTGTTAGCGTCAGGTGATTTATTCAAAGGCCTTGTTGTCACACCAACAAAAGACACGAAACATTTCTGAAGAGTTTTGGTGTGGCAGTGTCGTATGTTCATTGCTACATTTTTGTAATTTCATGTGGTGAGACGATGATATTATGAAACCCTTTACCAAACTCAGTTGAGCGTTGATTGCAAAAGCCAATTCTGCATCGTTGCCACCTCATCTGAAGAAGTTTTAGTACAAGGGATTTAAAAATACTGCACATTACATCACAAATGACTTGCTAAAAACTATAATTCGTGACATAAAAGACATTTAGCCAGTGCTTCAGTCTAGAATGACTTACTATATTAGTAATTCATTGGGGATGTTTCATTCCATTTGTAATTTTGGCATTGTTGTTGTGAATGGCGCTACTGTAATTCAGCTTCCTGTACTGCATTACTTCCCCATTTAGCAACTGCAGCATCATTTTCCACAACACCCTGGACACGACAAAGACTCGTCTGTAGTTATCAAGTCGATGAAAACGTTGGACGATGAAATCAGACTTTCCCCAAAAAACTGCAGCGGACTAAAGAACAGAACAAAACCTTGTTGTCCAAGACTACTTTATCAAAAGAATACACAATAATACTCATGTATAAAACATAGAAAATTAAAAACAATAATAAAATATACCTTCTTTTCTGATCTACTACTTTTTTTTTAAGTAGCACGTAATAAATTGCAGTCCTCTCTGTTTTTCCACGCTCACACATTCATTTTTCCACAGCACGTTCAGTCCTCTTCTGCTCACTTTGTCCTCTTCATGTTTGCTATCAACCGCGTCTATCGATTGGATTACATTATACACTTAAAATATTCTCAACCCGACCCATACCGGTTGCAGAATTCATGGTATAACAATATTATAAACTGTTAAAACGGTCACCACAGGGCTTTTTGTTGACTTTAGCAAGTTGCGTAACAACATGAGATGAAGAGGTCCACTCCAGTGTCTCTTAGTGCGGGTTCATTAAGGCAGACACGGCACATTAATCTCACTAATGGAGGCTCACTTCACTGTCAGATGAAGGACGCCCGGCCGTGTGTGAGCTGCTTGTTTAAACGGCTGCGGTGCCAAGATGGCCGCAGCCCGGCGAGCCTCATTAACCTGCACAGAAACACTTGTCAGGTCACAGGTGCTGCAAATCTGCTCTGACAGCAGTAGTTACACTGGAAGTCGTTAGTCCTTTTTGACTTGAAGATTAAGTGTTTTTACTGCACTTTTAAACAGAAATCTACAGCTGGAAATTCAGCCGTGTGGCTTGTGAGACTGTCTTCTGAATTTTGCTGCAAAGTAAGTCCTCCTCATTATATTTGAACTTTTTTCCCTTTGTGATTCCTCTTCTACTCGCTCTTATCCGCCTGCCTCAGACCGGACTTTTTTGCCATTCTTTCTGGTGTTCTTATTGCCAATGTGTACGCCAACACAACACAACTTATGCGAGAATCTCTCTTGCAGGGTTAAAGGTCAAAAGTTCTTTGAAAGAGACACCGCATGTCTTCAAACTCCAAAAGGACTGCAATGATTTGTGGGATTCCCGAACACGGGAGTTTTATGGGTCCAAAGTGTGCCTCAGGTTTATTCGAGTCTCTTTAAATAACAATCAGAGTTGTATGTTTATTTATTATTTAATTATATATTTATTTAATCTCTCATGTCTTTGTCATCACACCGGTCGTATGTGTCCACTTTCTAGGACCGTTTCTCCTTGTTGTCCTTCTGTGTTCGTCCATTTTGTCCTTCCTTTTCCTTCCTTCAGGGTTTTGATCAGGATATTTTACAGGATGCGATGATGGAGCGGTGAGAAACAGGAGTCTCCGTTGAAAAAATAAAAAATCAGAGTTGTCCGAAAAAACATGGAAGAAATCACATTCCTCCTTGCTTCCTTACTTTTGTCCACCTTCCCAACCATCTATCTATCCATCATTGTTGCTATTCACAGGTAGGAGATTTATGAATGGAGAAGAGAAGGAAACTGGTCGGAAAATGGAACTTGTGTGTCTCAACTTATCCTGAACAAAACCTTGAAAATTCATCTACCTTCTCCCTCCTCCTCCCTCTTCTTCTACTCTCCCTTTTCATCCCCTTCCATCCGTCTATCGTCCGTCGGCGTGCTATTTACACACAAACTGGTCCACGAGCGTCGTGCAGCGCTTGCACTTGACGTAGCAGCACCAGTGGAACTTGCAGTGGCAGCGCTCGTGCTTGTAGGTCTTGAACTGGTCGTACCCTCGGCCGCAGCACATGAGCTCGCAGCCGTCCATGCCCTCCGAGGTCTTGTTGCAGAGGCGGCCCAGCGTGCCAAGCGAGCCCGTGGTCTCGTTGCGGAGGCAGTAGTCGGGGCTGGTGTCGGTGTAGACCAGATCCTCCGGGGTCGGGGTGTTGAAGCGTTTGTCTACCAGCTCCAGCTTGCCCTGGTGGAAGTGGAAAGAATCAGGATTATTTCTGTTCAGTGTTTTGTTCATGACAACTCTAGAAGGAGAGACGCATCTGCTTTGAGTTCAATACCTTGCGTCCGATGCGCATGGCGGCCGCGCTGTCGTACTTCTCCTTCAGGAACTCGCCGACGCGTCTGAAGTCGGCCAGCTGAAGCCAACATGTCTTCAGACTGCAGGAACCGGAGACGCCGTGACACTTACAGGCCACGTTTGCGAGGTTATAGGCCGCCTGGTGGAGTGAGAGAAAAAGACGAGATGTTAGATAGATGTTCTTGTTTTACTTATTCCTGATTTTATTTCATTTTTTATTTGTTCTGCTCATTGTAATGCACAAGAAAAGAGTGATTCACAATCAAAACACAGCTCTATTTACACATTACATGACCGAGAAGGAGCAGGGAGAAGAAAAGTCTTCATCACTATCTTATCTATAGAGAGGTAACAGTAAAACAATAAATCCCAACTATATAGACTCAGTCATATTAAACGTCTGTGCTCCAAGTCAACCGTGCGTTTAGGTTTAGAAAGAGACATTTTAGAGATAGATTAAGTGTTGGGTTTAGCTTACTGAATAATAAAATTGGGAAATAAAAAGCCACTCATTTGGCTTCGACGTTGACTTCCTTAAAAATCAAATGATTATTGTAAAGTAAAAAGATTAAAATGGGGGGAAAAAATAAAAATGTATTCAAAATAGAGCTGCAACGATTATTAGATTAGTTGTCAACTATTAAATGAATCACCAACTATTTTGATAATCAATTAGGACGTCATCTTGGGCTTTGGGAATGATTGACATTTTTCACCATTTTCTGATATTCTATTGACCAAACAACTAATTGATTAATTGAGAAAATAATCAAGAGATTAATTGACAATTAAAATAATTGTTGCAGCCCTAATTATAAAAAATTAAACTTGGGTCCAGTCTGAAACTTGTATGTTGTGCTTTGGCTCTATTATATATTTGCTGCTACGCTGCTGCCATCTAGTGGTCAACATGTGTAACCACTCTGGATAATGCAGAAAAAAATATCCTCAATAAGCTGTCCCTGGAAAAATCATGTAAATCCAGATGATAGATATTAACACTGAAGTTTATATAGTTTTAATTAATTTACTGAATACTTATTTTAGCTTTGGGTCATTTCCTTAATTCTTTAAGGCTACTGCTGCCAAATTAAATGGGAGGAAAAAATGTGAATAAAGGCTGACAAGCGAGAAACCACATCCACATAGATCCACACTAATGCATGCACTGCTACACCTCCTCAGGGACTTTTCTCCGAAATTAGCTTCATACAGCAACAAATGTAGAAATATTCCTGTCTCTGGTTTTCTGTCACCATTGTGTGCAGATGTAGAACCCACTCTTGTTATAATGTGCGGTAAAAATAGGAAACCAAAAAGGAAAAATGCAAAGCAAAGAAAAACAAAGAAAAGGTTTTTGCTCCATACATACAGACACGGCTGTCAATACTACTCCACCAAACTAAAACAAACAGCTGACTGAGAATAGACGGGCTGCTGCTGACCAGAGGAAACGTGGCTCTATTGTAAATCCAGTTTCCCACGCAGCTCATTTTAAAGAGAAAACTATAAGAAGATATATCATTAGCTTAGCTATAAAGTCAGTGAAATCGTCCCATAATAGAGAGATCCACTCATCTGCCATTTATTACTTTCTTTCATGAGACTGAAATTTCTATCAATCAAATTATTTGAGGACAGGAGGACTGGCTAAATGTCTAAAAATATAAATATAAGCATCATTTGCTGTTCTAGATCCTGCAAAGTCCTACCATAACCAGGTGACAACCTCCGGGTCTAAAAAGTGAAGCCAATGCCAAAATGCCTTAAACTTGCATTCTTTCTAACAGCCAGCAGGGGGCGACTCCTCTGGTTGCAAAAAGAAGTCTGATTGTATAGAAGTCTATGAGAAAATGAGCCTACTTCTCACTTGATTTATTACCTCACTAAACATTGTAAACATGAGTTTATGGTCTCAATCACAAGTTTCAAGTCTTCTTCAATACAGCATGATGTTCATTTAGTAAACTATGGTCCCATTTAGAGTCAAATAGACCGTAAAGCAGGGGATGCTTTAGGGCGTGGCTACCTTGTGATTGACATGTCGCTACCACGGCGTTGTCCAGTCTGGGAGTTGTCCGTGTTTTCGTCTTACGACTTTAACCCTTTCACAGTGTGTTTTCAGTTCATGAAAGTTAATTGTAACATTTTGGTTGCCTAAAAACGTCTTTCTCAGTGTTCGGTTGTACTTAGCTCGACCCTCTCGTGTCACTTCTGTTTGCAAAAAACCAAGATGGCGACAGCCAAAATGCCGAACTCAAGGCTTCAAAGTGGTAGTCCATAAACCAATGGGTGATGTCACGGTGACTACGTCCACTTCTTATATAGAGTCTATGGCCATACATTTAAACTAAACTCCTTACTTTAATTAAAAAAACAACCCCATCATCTTGAGACACTATATCTCTAAATATTCCTGATCTTAGCCAGATTGTTCCATTATCTTCACGTATTTTCGATCTTTCTTTGCAATACGAGCTTGCAAATTGTTTGGCTGTGTCTCAACATTATGAATGATTTTTTTAAACATGTGTACGCTGAGAAAACAGAACAGGAAATAGAAGATTTATGGTGGACTTCAGAGGGAGCCCTTCACACCCCTGGAGCTCCACCAGGCCAGTTACACAGCATTCAATAAACAAGTCACACACATGCATTATACCATGTACTATGTCACTAATCATGCATTGTGTTATGTTTGCACCGATTCCCACCGTACTTACTGATTCAATTATTTCTGATTCCTACGTTTCCCCCCCTCACACAAATGAAAGCCATCACTCCTCACGTGGCCTGATCTCAATTACCTTCTCACCTCTGTTAACCCCTGCATCCCAAACACCTCCCCTCTCCTCTACTTTACTACCCAGCAGGCATAGCACTCGGCACCCTCCAATCCTGTGACTCGACCCCAGTGACCCCCCTCAGACAGACACAGGGGACAATGACATGTTGTAAAGCTAGAAGCCTTGTTTTGAGCGTTTCTGGTTCTTTTTTTTTCCTCACATTTGACAAACTTTTGAATTAAAATGGTATATAAAAAGGGCATATTTCTATTCTGTTTAGGAAAGTATTAAGCGATTCTCTTTATATCTCTATATTGCTCACAGTGAGGGAGGAGTTCATCGTTTTTTTCAAAGTTACAATTAGTTTCATACATACGTCACCAGGAGGAAATCCTCATATTTTATGACTCCTTGTTGTTTTACGAGCCCACGTGTTTCCTCAGATCCCCCACTGTGGGGTTTATTAGAGGTTCAGAACCGCAGTAATAACAAAACTAGGATTGCAACTCCTTTTTTTTTTTTATCTATATCTCATTTTCAAGGATATTAGGGAGGAAAAATCAGCCTTTAACTTAATTTGCAATTTTATCCCGTCTCTCTATGTAGTCCTTTCTTTTATTACTTAATTATCTTTTCTGTACTTTATTTTTATTTTACTGATATCACTGTTGTTATTTTGTAAAAAAATGTATTCATGAACTTGAGCTACATCCTTCCAATGGTGCTACTTTATAGAATAAAAGCTGATTATTATTCCTATTATTATTATATACAAGCTGCCAATAACCTCATGCTGTCAAAATCAAACCATGCATAGACTGTGTGTGTGTCCTGCATCATACTGAGCTATTTGGTGGGTCGTGCCTGTAGGGCGCAGCGACACTAGACCTGATGAACACACACACACAGACACACACAGACACACACACACACATGGTCAGTCATCCGTGGTGGAGACACGGTCTCTGCGTCAGGCACAATAGGTTCTGCTCAGACAGGGTTAGGGGTGAGGAGCCGTGGCAGAAATAGAGAAAATAGCCCACCCTTTGTGACAGGATCAGCAGTGAATGAGGAGTAAAGATCGACAAGAAGAGGGACATGTTTTCTTCTTGTTGTCACAATGAAAACTACCGCTATTAAATGTAATCTCAGCTTTAGCTTTAAGGTCATTTTGTGACTTACTATTTGCTTTATTTACCCAACTAGTGCTCTACTATCGGTCATTAGAGCAGCTTCATTTCAGCAACTGAGTGTGATGAACTTTGCAGCTGTAGAGAAACTGACTTCACACACAGATTGTTGGTTTAGTGATTCAAATCAGCAACTTTCAAATAAACAAAGGAGCCAACCAGAACCAGGGATTAAAAAAGACTTATTATCCAGCCCGTTTGTATGAAAAGGCGTATGAATGACATGATAATGCAAAAGGCATTTAGTGTGCAATAAAAACGCCATTTTTGTTTTTGGCATGTCATTTGTACGCCATGTAGTCTGTACTGACTGCAATGTAAATGCATCAGCATAAATATGCTACACTCAGAGCTAGTGACGTAGAATAAAAAGCAAGAAAGACTGCTTATGACTGGTGGGAGGGGAGGGCAGGGGAGTGGGTCCAAAAAGCACAGGACTTTTAACCAGGAGACCGGTGTTTTGTTTCAAAAGTTATGTTAGTGACGTGTTTTCCATTCTTACAGTATGTTACGTTGTTTCCGTACGTATTGTACTTAGTTTACATACTTATTTTAAGCCCAACTGTTATCTATATTCTTCACATACTGTCTCTCCATGATGTAATTTTACTGTTAGTATTTCAGGTGCTTCTAAAAACTCTTTTGGAAGTTTTTCCTTATCTGAACTGTGGGTTTGTATGCCGTACAGATTGTAAAGCCCTTTGAGGCAAATGTGTGATTGTGATGAGGCGATGAAGCCTAGATAAAGTGCAGATAAAGACTAGAATATCTGTTGTAGTGCTGCTTGAAACTCAGTTTTGTTTTTCTAAATCAAAGACTGTTCTAACGAGGATCAGATGTTTCTCTAAAACTTCCCTTCAAATAACTTGATAGAAAAAGAAAAAGTATTCACAAATAGCCTGAATCCGCTCGTTCCATCAATTAATTGCAGCTTCTGTGCGTCATGTTTTTTGTTGAGTGAAATATTCACGCCTAAGATGACATTTTAAATAGATATACTATTGGATCAAATAGTTTATTTTGTGCAATTTCCATGTAATTAATCATTAATCATATCACACATTTGGTATCTTTGGAAACAGAGTGTTCTTTATGAGAACTTAAAATACATTTGTGCATGTTTGCACAATGCTTAGTGTGCCCAACATGCAGGATTTAAGACAGTAATGATTGAGGACCAAAGTGGAGATAAGTTCTCAGAGTAACACATATTGTGCTTTTTTTTTGGATCAAACATACAGAAAACGTATACAAATCAAATCAGTTAAGACTGGCCATTGTTGCAACAAGTGACAAAGTGCTCCACAGGTTGAAAGATAAATCTGAAAGTTTACTTCTGAGTTCAGAGCGCAGGCGGCACAGAAGTGGCCTGTTATTGTCTTTAGACTGGGAATGTACATCTAGTTGTTTTGGTCTCTATGTGTGACAAGGTCTGCCTCGTTTGATTTGTGTGAAACGGAGACAGTGGACCTGGGTGGCTGTGTGTGTGTGTGTGTAGGTCTTTGAGAGTCGGGGGAGTGTGACGGAGGTCCATCCCTCACCCTGCGTCTCTGTCTCCAGACGCTTATACACACAGACGACCGCGTTAGCCGCCTTCCACACAAATCAAGTGAAGCTGAGCGTACACACACACACACACACACACACACACACACACACTGAAACACACACACAGCGGCACGCCCCTGTCACCTCCACAAAAGCCCTGCGGTTTGCCTTGTTCAACCAAGCAAGACAAATCCCGCTTTGGGACAAACCGGCGTGTCCACGAAAGAAAAGAGCGAAGAGGGGACGTAGAGGAAGAGAGAAACTGTCTTCCTCTCGCTCGCTCTCCTCCTTTTCATCTCTCTCTTCTCCTCTCTTCCGTTTCGACGGACGGACGACAATGAAGACCGGGGATCAAACAAGAGAGAGGAGGAAAAGTCATTCAAAAGAGTATGTGTGTGTGTTACAGAAAGGCAGAGGAACTGTGTGTGTGTGTGTGTGTGTGTGTGTGTTAATATGAGGCTGTAGCAGTAGATCTTTCTCTCTCATACACTCCCCTATAGCCCCAATGGGACCCTCAGCAGAAACACAACCTCTCCAGACCCTCACCTTTGACCCCTGATACACACACACAAACTCTCGCACAAAACCAGGCTCACTGTCTCTCACACAAATCAAATGGAGCTGAAACGACACACACACACACACACACACACACACACACACACACACACACACACACACACAGCGTCTTTGTCTTGCAAACAGCTTAAACAAAGCTCCTCTAACTGAAGATAAACACATTCTCCTGATCCAGTGTGCACCAGAACGGGCAAATGGACCTTTTACGAGGAAGGTGTGTACGAATGTGTGTGTGTGTGTGTGTGTGTGTGTGTGTATGGCCTAGTTGAAGGTGAAAGGTTTCTTTTAGTGCATTTCTCCCCACCTGAAAGCATTTCCAAACACCTTTGGCTCCAATATCGAGTCTAATCGTTGCTGTATGGTAACCAGAGAGGGACAAAAAACCCTCAGAGACATACCACATCCATCATCCATCATTTATCCATCATCACTCTCTTGTTCTCTTGCACATTTTCTTTTGCAAGTGTCACTTCTTAAATCTCATCATACAATCAAGCATGTTATTAGCCGTGTTTCCATTCACATAGTTTTGAATATCGCATTAGAAAAGCTGTATGGAAACGGCAAAATTTCGATTGCGAAAAAAGTTTGAGGTGCTTTTTTTGCCTTTGTTGAAAAAGAGTTGATGCGCTAAATGTTTTATGTTGTATATATGTATTTTAACTAGTGATGTTACGTGCTGTGCCGAGGCTTTAGAGCATGTGCCGAGTAATCCAGGAAGTTTTCTGTGAAGCGCGTATCGAGGCTTGTATCGTCTTAGACCAGTGAGGTAATTGAAGACGCCAGAAGCCGAAACACAGTTGAGAAACGAATGTTCCTGAATAAAAACGAATAGTCTCCCCTCTATCATTTTCCTTAAGTTACACAAGCACATTCACTGCACTCTGCCCGGTTAAACCACTGCCTCACATCTGTCATATATCTGCCTGTTTTACACTCTTTGACCAATAGGTGGTTTTGTGAGCACATGAATGCTTGTCTTCATCTCCAGACAGCATGAAACCTGACCAATAGGTACCAATACCAGCTGACATGGACAACAATTAAAACTCGCCCAATTGAAATAAGTTTGTGAAGTCATTTTCTCTCGTAGATGGGTTAAATGGCCAGGTTGAATTGTTTCAAGTTGACAACCTCTTATTCTTCTACTCTGTTTTATTGGCGGACTACAGCCATGTGTTGCCAATAGCGCCAACTTCTGCCCAAACTACGCTGTAGCTGAGTTCATTCACTCCAAACCAGTAAACAGAAACAGTCCTAATTCGCATTTCAAAAGCTTAAAATTCGCTTGACATGTGTTGCTGCATTTATATGTGTGTATTATGAGCTTATGTGTGTGAGTGTGTGTTACTTCACTGGAATGTGCATTGACCTGGCGACCTAGCCAGACTCCAAGGGCGTTAGCAATTTTACCATTTGGACCCTCCCAATAAATAACTTACACACACACTCACAAATACTGCCAGGTCAGGCCACCTCCACTCACACACACATTCCTCATAGACATGCAGATGTAGGACGGGGTTAAGAAGAATGGACTTCCTTCCCAAGTTACACTTCCAGTGTATATCAATTATATTTTTTAAAGGCAAAAGTACATGTGTGTGTTTTTGTACCTGTCTCCCTGCTTCGTTGTTCTGCAGGTTCATCAGCGTTCGGGCGTGCTCGGTAGAACCACGTGGGTAGTTCTTCTCTCTCTCCCTAGCGTCCACGAACTCCCGGGCGAATCGATAGCCGTAGTGCACGTTGTCGCCGCAGCCGCCCCACAGCCAGTCGCGCGGCAGGTCGCGGGGTCGAGCGGCGCGGCTGCAGCCGCAGGTGGAGAGCTCGCCCTCGCGGCACGCCCGGCTGATGGCGTTGACCACGCCGGCCGCGCTGATGGCGTAAGTGAAGGCTGTTTCCCTGGAGCCTGTTGGAGAGGAAAAATATATACATTACAGATATTTATAACGTAGAAAAGTTACATTTTGTCATTATGGCCATCATGTTTTTTATTTAGGGCTGTGGGGAATGTGTGTGTTCACTGACAGGAAACAAGGGTAACTGCTCAGGTTAACCCCCCCCCCGCACCTCCCCTCCACCTTCCCCACACACACACACACACACACACACACTGCAAACAGCCCCAGACCCCACCTCACCTAACAATAGACAATAGATGTGATTTGAGGCTTTAACTCTGTACCTGGTTAAACTCAACAACTTTAAACACCAGCTGTCCCGTGTATTTAGGTATACCTGCCCTAGTTCTGGCTAGTCAACCATAATGATAAATTGTGACGTCACCCAGATTATAAAACATATTTCCTCACTCACCTCTAGCGACATAGTTTCAATTTAATGTATATTTTACATTTCTGCCTCCATCTCTGTACAGCTGAGATGAATTCAATTTCATTTGTGGCGCTCACAGCAAAGAAAAAACACATCTGAATAATTCAGCAACATGTCTGTCCATGAACAATGTTCTTGTTTACGTTGGAACTACCCAATAAATCGTCTCAATAAAAACTGTGGACAGCGTGTTCTGTGGATTATTCAGAGTAAAAAGTAGACATTTTCAGAAAAGATATGTTGAAGCTAAATGTAATTTGTCAACTCAGTGAGCACCGCTAATAAAATCCTCTCCATTGTATTGGGGGCAAAGGCAAACAACTCAGAAATGTGGACACATCAAATTAATTAAAACTACCTGCATGGTTACCACTGTAGAGGTAAGGTGTTGTAATTTGGGGGAACTGGCCCTTTAACAGGAGTTCAGAAACTCTAAGTCTGATTAATTGCACTGCAAAGACCTAAGTGCAGGTAAATAGTCATTCACCTGTACTTACATACATACTTATAATGTTAATGTTGAACCATAAAGATGGATTCTTACTAAATCTAACCAGTTTCAAATAAACATCCTGCAACTCTTTGTAGTTGCCTTAATGCATAGTATTCAACACACAAGTCCATATTAATGATTTCTCACCATCTAATAGTCTGTGGAATACACAACACAACCTGCATATCTATTCTCCACATTAATACACAAACCATTTAGAAGGAAAAAGGACAAAGATGACTGGCCTGACAGGTACAGTCGGAGGTTAAGTGCTCTGAAACTGAAAATTTACATGTGAACAGCAAAGAGCCCAGTGGTATTTCTGCTTGAGACCGCATTTACAAAGACCACGGTGAGGTTTTATTAGATATTATAGGGTGACATTTCTCTCTTCAAATTATATTAGAGAGAGACAAGTCACAACAAAACGTCCTTATTCAACAATATATGAGTGTTTGCACTGCTCCATGATGAGTTTAGTGGCCTTAGACATGATCCGATTTTTTGGTATCACTATGATATTCATGTAATTTTGCTACAGAAAACCGTCAAATGTTGGGCATCTATTGCATTTTGAATGCTTCAACATTCCTGTAGTTGCACTTTGTGTGGTGGTTCGATCATACTTGAAGTTATTTAGTTTCATATATTAGGCTGTTATGTTGTTTTATGCCCGCACCCTGACAGTCCGCTGACTCTGTGGATTCTTTTAAAGGTCATTTAAAGACTCACCTCTTTAGACTGGCGTTTGTGTTTTATTTATTCATTTATTAATCACAGCATCTTTCTATGAGCTCTCCCTTGTATGTTTGCATAATGATCTCGTTAAGCACTTTGTGATGCATGTCTGTGAAAAACTCTATATAAATACATTTCACTTTCTCAGGTCTATTCTTACTCAACTCGTCAATCTTTATATCTTCATCCAGATTTAAGGGTACCAAATTATGGAATAGCTATTTAATCGATCGTTATTTTTCACCATTTTCTGACATTTTTATAGACCAAACAATTAATTGACAATGAAAATAATCATTATTTGCAGCCCCAGGTGACATAAACAGGTTCGTCCTGAATACCAAGCAAGAGTTTCCAGTCATGTTTTCACAATAATCCATCTATTAAACTGTATTCTTTACTAGATGGAGGCAGTAAGTGATGCAACAATGTTATTGTTTTACTTTGATTGTTTGACTGCTATTATGATTATTAATGCAACACGTGTTCAGACAGATCATGATCAGGGTGTTGAATGTTTGACAGATCACTGTATGCTGCATTTTATTGTGTGTTGATATTAGCCTGAAATTGAATCTAGCAGAGTATTGAGGGTCCAATAAATAGACTGGTCAAACAGCCTTATGCATAGAGTTAGGGCCAATTGTCGTAATATTCCTATAATACAGAATTATGATGCATTTATTTATTGTGTTTAATTTTTCTTTCTTTTTTTTTTTATCTCAGTAACATATTATTATTACAATATTAATGGTTCACATGAGGCATTTTTCCTAGAGTGTTTTAGTATAGTCCGTACTACATTTTTGTGTATAAATCTTCTATTCTCTATAACATTGTGAAATTTAAACACTATTATAGAGTTATGGTGGTGTGTTTGTTTATTTAACCCATAGTTTTAACACTTAAAGTGCTTTGCTTAAAGTGTTCCTTAGCCTCTAGTATCGCTCTATGTTATATTATAGGATGTCTATAGGCTGGAATCAACACCAGCCAGACAGACAGACAGACAGGTATGCATGCAGATGAGGCGTGTGCGCTCTTCATTCATTCATTCATGGTTTAGGAGCAGTCAGGATGCTCCTCCATCTGATATGCAGCAGGATAAAGAGACTTTATGGGACTTTCGGAGCAGCAGACTTCAAATAGCAGTCCGGATGTTTCGGCTCGGTGTCAGCTCATCAGCGCATTTCAAAAGAGGAGCCGCGGGACAATGGAGCGACTAACACCTCCACATATAAACCTGGTAGAGAGACGGACTGTCAATAGAGAGACAGAGACGGAGCAGCAAACACCTCGTCTGACTGCCTGCAGCGGATCTGACACTGAGGTGTCGATGAGAGCTTTATTCCCACATCGCCTGCTGCGTAAAGACGCACTAGATACTGATCCAGGATCACAGCTACTGCTGGATACTCAATACAACTTATAGAGATTACACGTCTTTTCTTTGCTCTTAACATGTCTAGTTTGTGTGCGTCCTGAGGAAGCTACTCGACAGAGAAATATTATTACGCATGCGCAGTAATGACAAAAGTTTCTGCGCTACAATCAGGGTTTTTTTCAGTGATATTTAGGGCAAAATCAAATATCTGAAATATTGTGAATATAACAATTAATAGGCCTAATTAAAAGTACTTTATTCATCTTTAAGTATTTGTTTCCTTTATGACCAAATAGTTAAATAAATCTACTGTAATCCTATAGACTCATAGAGGTCATGAAAAACTCTACATACTTGCATCCTGCAGTAAAACAAATACAATGAAATATATATATATATATATATATATATATATATATATATTAATTGACAATGAAAATAATCATTATTTGCAGCCCCAGGTGACATAAACAGGTTCGTCCTGAATACCAAGCAAGAGTATTCAGTCATGTTTTCACAATAATCCATCTATTAAACTGTATTATTTACTAGATGGAGGCAGTAAGTGATGCAACAATTATATATATATATATTATCCTGCTGCATATCATATGGAGGAGCATCCTGACTGGGACACACACCGCTCCTAAAACATGAATGAATTAATGAAGAGCGCACACGCCTCATCTGCATGCATACTTGTCTGTCTGTCTGGCTGGTGTTGATTCCAGTCTATAGACATCCTATAATATAATATAGAGCGATACTAGAGGCGAAGTGACACCTGCAAAGCACTTTAAGTGTTAAAACTATGGGTTAAATACACAAACACACCACCATAATAACCCTATAATGTTCCAGTTGGGAAGCAGCCACCTAAATAGTGTTTAAATTTCACAATGTTATAGAGAATAGAAGATTAATACACAAAAATGTAGTACGGACTGTACTAAAACACTCTAGGAAAAATGCCTCATGTGAACCATTAATATTGTAATAATAATATGTTACTGAGATAAAAAAATTAAATTAAACACAATAAATAAATGCATCACAATTCTGTATTACAGGAATATTACGACAAATAGCCCTAACTCTATCCATAAGGCTGTATGACCGGTCTATTCGTTGGACCCTCAATACTCTGCTAGATTCAATTTCAGGCTAATATCAACGCACAATAAAAATGCAGCATAAAGTGTTCTGTCAAACATTCAACACCCTGATCATGACCTGTCTAAACACTTGTTGTGTTAATAATCATAATAGCAGTCAAACAATCAAAGTAAAACAATAAAATTATTGCATCACTTACTGCCTCCATCTAGTAAAGAATACAGTTTAGTAGATGGATTATTGTGAAAACATGACTGAAAACTCTTGCTTGGTATTCAGGACAAACCTGTTTATGTCACCTAGGGCTGCAAATGATTATTGTCATTGTCAATTAATTGTTTGGTCTATAAAATGTCAGAAAATGGTGAAAAATGTCAATCGATGTTTCCCACAGCCCAAGATGAAGTCGACAAATATCTTTTTTTGTCCACAACACAAAGATGTTCAGTTTACTGTCATAGAGGAGTAAATAAACCAGAAAATATTCACATTTAAGAAGCTGAATCAGAGAATTTTTTTCCTTAAAAAATTACTCAAACCGGTTATCGATTATCAAAATAGTTGGCGATTAATTTGATAGTTGACAACTAATCGATTAATCGTTGCCGCTCCTAATGTCACCTATAACGTTTTATTTCCTATTTAAAAATAGCCAATAACACAATACAGCTGTTGACATTTCTTGCTGCTTTGACATGTCTGTATGTAACTTCTGGGCTTTTGCACGCTTGATGAAATCACTACTCGAGGCAAACAATAAAACAAAAAGAATTAAAACCTGCCGTCACTGTCAAATTGATTAACAGGTCTGGAAAAATACATTATGCAATAACTTTCCTCATGCTGTTCCTGATCCCATCAAACATTAAACTCACCGATCTGCATGACCCGTCCAAACACCGACGTGTTGTCCACAGTGCTGCAGTTCCACCTCCTCTGTCTGAACTGGAACTGGCACTCCTTGATGCCCGTCTTGGCTCCGTCTCCGATGTAGACCATGTGGTCCTGGTACAGCTGGCACAGCTTCCTCTGGCCCTGCAGGCCGCGCAGCAGCAGCACAGGAGAGATTAGCAGAGATTAGCGTGTTAATGGTTGGATGCTTTAGCGGCCCCTGTGGGGAAATTCTCCTTTATTTGACCATTTCAGATTACAGAGTCAGGCGGAAGATTAGGCGTCACCCTTTTCATTGATGCTGATGTTGAAGAGCCACGATGTGCAAAACTGAGCTCCTATTCTAGCAGAATCTAATCATCACTGCATTCATGTTATGGGAGCTGTTAGAGGTGTGTTTACAACATTTGAAATGTATTAAAAATAAGTCTAAAGCAGACAAGAACTTACCTGGGAGAGACCAGACAGCTGACTGCAGAGAGGCTGAGCTCCAATGATGTACATCTCCGGCCGCTGGATCGGGGTCAGAGCTAGTGACCTGAGAGACAGAGGCCACATTAAGTCTAAATTTGAACCAATAAACTCTATCCGTTAAGATCAAAGATAAGTGGTAGGAGACAGGATCTCTGTGATGTACGACTCTCTCTCTGTCTCTCTCTCTGTAGAGGACAAAGTTCAGACACAAGTTTATTAGTACAACTGGCCTATAAAGTGTAGATAAATAGACTCTTCTGGTGTTCATCTCCGCAGCCACTCCCCTCGTGCTTCCTGGAAGTCCTTTTTCACACAAACAATCATACATTTTGAATCACTATTGCTTTAAAAAAAAAAAAAAAAGTGACAATTTGAGCCCACACACAGAGAATATGACCCTTTCATGACCATCTACTTTCCAAACAAATGGAAATCAAACTGTGTGAAGATCGTCCCTACCTAAAGAGCTACAGGAAGATCAGTTCATGCATTATAATATGCATTTATGGCACAAATGGAAATGGCAAACTATGAACTATAAGCATCCACTAACCTGCACGCACACACACCCTCCACTACATTAAAGTCAACTGAACAGTTGCATAGTTGTCCTGTAAGTCAAGAACAAGTGTGGCTAATTGACGGTCCTATAGGCACACAGCAGCAGCAGCAGCAGCAGGCCTCCATGCAGGGCCATTTGGGGCTCTGCCAGGGTAAATATTGTGACAGAGCCCTCACATTTGTTCCATTCACTGTTAGGGCTCTACCACAGGACTGGGACATCACCCCCCAAAACACACACAGACACAAGAGGCAACACAAAGTCTATTTGTCCTCTTATCAATAGCATACAAGCAAAGAGATATGGAGGATATGGTGAGAAAGTTCACTTTTTTTAAACACGTTTAAAGGCTTGTGTATTATATTATATATTAAACTAAAAAATACTGAAAATCTGTCAATGCGTCACCACATTACTGAACATCTTTAAAAGAAGAAATCAATGCACCACCAGTGATCACTACATGTTAGGAAATATTGTACTTTTTACTCCACTATACATGTATCTGACAGTTACTGTTTGAGTCCCAAAGAAGTCAAATTATCCAATATTTATATAGAGAAAAGTCCCCCCAAAAAATATCACAATTTGTGTAAGAGAACTTATTTTTCCCCTCTTTTCTACCACATTAATCATCTTATTTTGTGACCCTTTGGAGGGGTTTGGAACAACTTGACTAAACTACCTAACTGTACAAATAGAAGTAGTAGTAAAGTAGTAAAACTAGTTCCACCTCGACCAGCTACAGCAGTAAAATGTCACTTAAGCCCTAATGCATCAGTCACAATAATGTCACAGTCACAGGTGCCATTTGTCTGCAGAATGAGTACTTTTACTTTGACACTTTAATTTTGCTCAATATCAATAGCATACAAGCAAAGAGATATGGAGGATATGATGAGAAAGTTCACTTTTTTAAAACACGTTTAAAGGCTTGTGTATTATATTATATATTAAACTAAAAGAAAAAAGATAAAAATTAATGCTTACAACATAATTTAAGAGAAAAACACCTCTTAGAAAAAAAGGAGAAAAAAAAACATCCTTCAGTAACAATCAGCAGACCCTAAGGTCATATACTAAACCAGCTCCATTAAACAAACATGCATGATTGGAATCAAAAGGAAAACAAATAACTGCCATGCATCGTGGTTATGCACAATCACAGAAAAATGGCACAGTAAACATACATTTTTGGACAGACAAAAAAGGACAAAATCAGGAGAAAGGATGTAAAAAAAAAAAAAGATGTAAATTGTGTTAATGCGTCACAACATTACTGAACATCTATTAAAAAATAAATAAATGAATGCACCAGCAGTGATCACTCACCACCATGAGTTGGCATCCACCACCAGCACCTGGGCGCTGCAGGCGAGGAAGGCGGCTGCCAGCAGCAGATGTCGCCCGGCACCGTGTCGCTTCCTCCGGACAGGCCTGGTGTCCATGGTCCGCCGCGTCACCGACTCACAGCCGGAGCTCAGGAAAGTGCTCTGCTGTTGAGACATGATGCAGAGGAGTCAGGAGAGGAGTCCTGCTCGGGTCCTGCTGCTTGACGATACTTGAGTCTATTTTCTTATAATCCACTTGTCTCCTCCTTTTCCTTCCAGTCTCAAGTATTTAAAACTATAAAAATAAATCTGCCATAAAAAATAACATGAAAAAGTCAAAAAGTGCAGAGAGTTTGTATAATCCCAAAAGGTCAGAGGGCTGCTTGTTAAAAAAAAAAAAAATCCACTTTACTGGTTAAAACTTCAGTTCAAAGTCGTGCGTAAAATGGTTTTGGGTTTTACGCAAAGTGCAAGGAGACTTCTCCCCTTATATATCTGAAGAAGACATAAACAAAGCAAAGCTACAATGTGAAAAGTGTGATCCCAGTTGTTGTCTTGAGGAAAGATTAACAAGGAGATTAACACGCTAATTGAGCAGCAAAGCGACTGTTCTGTTCCTTTCCTGTCCTCTCACGACCACCACATCTCTTTCTCTCTCTCTCTCTCTCTCTCTCTCTCTCTCTCTCTCTAGTCTACACTCCTCCTCTTCTCACCCCCACTCTTCACCTCACAAACCCCCCCTGCCCTCTCTCACTGGCCATACATTAAAGTTACACCAGTTGGGTATTGGATGCAGTCAACATTGAATTCCATTCATTCATTCATTCATGGTTTATTTAATAGGGACCAATACAATGTACATAGACAACTTAAAAACAGCTATCTGATGCCAGTATCATAGTGCTTATAGATAGAATGCTAATTTGCAACACCTGTCCCTAGAAGGGCTTTCTGTGAAAATAAGAGATTAAAACAGGAATGGGTGGAGGAAAAATAACTAAATACAATAAAGCACACATTTAAAAACATTACATGTAAAAACTAGACATGAGTACAGGTTTGTCGCTGAATTAACCAGGATTTGGTTGCTCTCTTAAAGGTGGTAAAGTTTGCAGCAGATTTTAAGTGCTTAAGACTTCGACTCCTTTCACAGAAAGCTGTCTGAGCAAAAGATGTTCTGCAGAATTGAACTTTACAATTGCCACTTGAAGCTGCTCTGGTGGATCTGCTACAGCTCTGTAGTCTCATGATGTATTTGCAGAAAGGCAGAGGAGCAAGTCTGTTCAAACATTTAAAGCCAAGACTGGAAGACTGGAAGCACCTGTGAGGTTGCGTTCAAAGGTCTTGAATATGGACAAAGTGCACAAAATCAATTGTGTTTTTTGGGGCAATCACTCCCTGATGACTCCAGCTGATACATGTTGTAGTGGCCATTTGAGGGAAAAATCTAAATCAAACTTAAATTATAGGGCCACTGATGCACCATGGGTTATATGGTTTACGCAGGCAAAAGAGTCCATTGTCCATGCAAAATGTGTGTGATTCTGATGATTTATTTAACCAATAAAAGCAAGCAAACAAAGCTCAAAGAAAACATGGATGTCACTGCCTCTCTTGCTCTGGTAAAAAACCATAAGCCCACCCAGGTGCATGCTGGTCCTACCTGCCTACATATATCCTCCTGAAACCCAGCCCATTGACATGTGTCCTCTGTAGTGGACATGTTGTCCACATGCATATCCTCTTACTCTTTTGACCTACTCTATCAACCCCTGGTGTATTGTGAAGAGGACGTCCTAGGCTTTCCAGTGATATGGCATGTGTGTTTTTTTTTTTAATCAATTTGAATGTATTCTTGGTTTAATATCACTCTACAGCCATAATCTGTTCATTTTTTTTGTCTTTTCACACTGAACTAGTCCTATAGTCCACTACAGTGGAAAATAAAAATACATTTTAACAAGCCTACATTGTTAAGATTTTCGTTTTAACCCTAAATAGGAAGGAAATCACAAAAAAAGTAATTGGAAGACACTTTTTTTTAACTCTGTTCCCAGGAGGATATAAACAAAATACTATTGACGCAAAAAACGACATGTACCAAACAAGAAAATAGATCAACTTAACAAATAACTAATAAATGAAAACACTATCAAAAAATCAAATCTAAATAAAGTAAACATCTAGAATAATAAATACATACAATACTACTTATTATTAGTAAAACAACAACTAAATAGTAACAACAAATAAATAGCTCTTACACATGTTTCTTAACAAGGTCTCCATCATTACTATCTGACCAGAGATCAGTTAATTGTTCATCCAGGGATCCTAAAATTTAAAACTGAAATTTGTGTAGGCTATATATCATAATATTTGTGCATATGGTCACTAAAGTGTTGCACCGACCGTGTTTTAAAGAAGAAAAAGAGCGAGTGATGGGGGTTGAACAAAACACCAATCGACCTCAAAGAAGTTCACGTGAGTCAAATTCCTTTTATTAGCTGAAGTGAATAATTTGTTTGAATAAAAGGTGAGTGCTTCCAAAATCGTCTAATCCCCTCTTTGGTCTGCGAAAATAAAAGGCAACACATTACCACCCCGCCTCCCACACACACACACACACTATGCACAAACACACAGAGACGGCCAGGAGTCCTGAAAAGTCGTGGAGTAAAGAAAAGGCGTGTTGAAGCGAGCTCTCCTCAATTCATATCCAGCTAAAGACAAACTGGGCGGCGAACCTACAGCTCTCTGATCTGACTCAGTGCTTCTCAAAAGAGTGAGTCCACAACCAAAGGTGGGCTCAGGGGAGATTATAGTCTGGACCCTCCACAATTTAGTGATTTTTTTCTCTCCAAGGCTTTTAAAACATTCATTGATAAAAATGGAAGGTTATTAGTTTTAGTATAACCTTTGTTAGACTAACATGAAAGCAAAAAGTCACCAAGGAGGTCACCAAATTAAAGTTGCAGTGGATAGAATTGGAGCAAATATGATAAAAAATCATGTGCCTCTGTGTCCTCTGGTGTCCTCCAGTGCTCCTAACGGCACCTGCAAGATTTCACAGACTGGAGCAAAACAACCAATCAGAGCCGAGCTGGAGCCTGCCGTCTCTGAGCAGCTGTCAATCACTCGCAAACTCCGATCAAACGGTCAAACTAGGCAACGCTGATCAAATATGAATCAATATTCTGTTACTGTAATGCCTATTTTTCGCCTCAAATGTTTTCAGAATCATCTTGTAGTGTACTGTTTAGTTGTAAAATGAGAAAGTTTGTGACCCGGCAGCCATGCTGAGATCAGTTGAGGAAATACCAAGCACCGCCCATCAGCTAGGAGCAAACTCTCTGTTTCTCATAGTGGCGAGCAACAGCAGAGAGTCGTATGTCACTTGCCTCTGCATGATAATAGACCACCTTTCATCTCCCGGGGGCCCTAAACTTCCCCACCACACACACACACACACACACACGCACACACACACACACACACACATAGTGAAGTGATCTAACTGGCTGCCTTCAATATACGTCTGATATGCTGCAGTGGGCGGGTATTGGGTCAAAGTCAGGTTGAGCGGGTGAATAAACAATGAGATAGGTTTTGGGAAACAGAAACAGGTAATTCTAATACGTAACAACACTAAAACTGGTCCAACTGATCGCTCAGTAAAAGACCCTGAGGCTGAACTACATTACTTCCTCTCTGCTTTCTTCTGGTTTTTCCACTTTTAGGCCACAATGTGCAGCCGTTTCTGTCAAGAGGAGGTGATGCACTTTGTGTGCCACTATATGCTGAGGAGGTTACCATGACAACAGCGACCCCATCTGGTGAAACATAGGCATTGAAGTCCCAATACATCAGCTCTTGCTTTTGAAATGACATTACAAGGATCCATTTGTTGGCCTATTATTGGGATATTTACCCAAAGTGTCTTATATCTTCAGATACAGTATTGTAGTAGATAGTTTGCTGATACCTGCACAGTTGTACACAGTACAATTTTGTTGGAACAACAGGTTAGTAAGATAGTGCTCGTACAATTCTGTAGTAGTAGTAGTAAAGTAGTTCCACCTCGACCAGCTACAGCAGTAAAATGTCACTTAAGCCCTAATGCATCAGTCACACTAATGTCACAGTCACAGGTGCCATTTGTCTGCAGAATGAGTACTTTTACTTTGACACTTTAAGTACATTTTGACAGACATTTACTTATAATTAAGAATTTTTTTTTAGTTCTTTTACTTAAGTAAAGGATCTAAGCACTTCTTCCACCACTGTCAAACATCGATTCAGAACTATAATTTAACAAGGTTTCAAAATGAGGAACTTGCGTATCACATGAAGTCCTGAAATTCAACATTGGATGTTGACAAAAGTAGTGATCAAATACACCCAGCTTTCATTTCAGCTCAGCATACAGGATATCTTTGTATTCTTGAGTCTTGTATCACTGTGGTGGATCGGTCAATGTCCTGTATTGTAGCAGCTAAATGATGATGTCATGATGATGACAGACCAATCAGTAGTCTGTAACTGACACTACAGCACCCCCTAGTGTTGACTTACCACACAGTCTTTGTTATACATTAGAGCAGTTGTTCCCAACCTGGAGTCCCTTAGGTGGGCGCCTAAGCTCACAGGGGGTGTGCCAGTATTTGACTGCTCTAAGGTTGTCAGTTAAATTTGCTCACGTATAACTAAAATCATAATAACACACTTTTACACTTATATTTATACAAAAGTCTGTATATAAAACTATCTGAAAATACATATTTCTTAGTAGGCCACATTCTGTTTAAACCTGGTATTTGTGCACAGTTGCAGATAAATATTAGGCTACCCTAATATTATTAGTATTTTGTAGAATTAGATTCCAGTGGTGGCTGCGTTGGATTGTTTCCGACTCGTGTGATCCAAACATTTCCAATAACTCCAGAGCGTTGTAAAGTCCAAGAGTCTACATTTATTGAAGAAAGATAGATGTAATTATTTCCAAACATTCAAAACACATTTTTATCTAATGAAATACTCTGCTTTAACCCATATTTGTTGGCGTTTAGCCTTTCAAAAACGACATTTTCCAGCCGCCAATAAACTGTTTGCTCCTGTATTAACGGGGCGGTCTAACAGCACCATAAATTACAGTTATTTAACAACAATAACAAATAATCTATTTTGGCTCAATAACGCTATTGTAGTAGTGTTGAGAAGAATTGCACATGTATTGGCAATAAACCTGATTCTGCTGTTGATGTTTTTACATTTCCATATGATCTATATTTTGCTTGAAACTGAAATAAATAGGTTTCTCCTCTTGAGAACTCGGCTCATTAAAACATGCTGATTGTCTCGTCATTTGGGAACTGAAGAGAAACAGGCCAACAGCTAATTCTGTAACAACATGACCCAGAGATTCAGAAATACTGGACTGGACTGGAGCAGCCACACCGACACGCCGCTCTGTGATAGCTGCTGGTTTTACTGGTAACTTGTGATGTGCCTGTTGAAACACAGGGAGGTGCAGTTCAGCTACAGTACAGCCAATGACTAAAGTGAGGCAGGGAGGGGGGGTGAGGGCACGGAGACAAAACTTGGACCAAGAGAGATAAAGAAAGAAAAGAGGTAGGAGGGAGAACAGAGAGGCTGAAAGAGAGAGGGAGTGTCCAAGTAATGGATACACAGAGAGAGAGAGACAGACAGAAATAGAGGGAGCGAGAGAGAGGACTTGTCCCCAGAGGATATGTGCAATAGCCGTGCAACAGGGAGCAACGCCTGAGAAAGTCGGCAGCTCCTCTCTGGATTAACAGCAGCCTCACTTTTTATTGCCTCCAGTGCCAGACTAGAGCGGGCGAAGCAGCCAGCTCTCTCCTGCAGGGAAACCAGCTGCGGTCGGCTGATGAGGTCTGAGCTGATCCCCTGGAAGCTGCTCATGCCAAAATGCTAAATATCCATTTTTAGAAATGACTGCCACTTAAAAATTGATCACCCTCTAGTTAAAAAGACAAAAAAAACATCCTCTGAGTGTGCAGAGAAGTCGGGGCAAATTTATCCCTTTAAAGGTACCTGCTTAGCCTACAGTCCTCTAAAGTTTGAGGCAGAAATGTCCTGTATGTCATGATTCAGCTTCCCTAAAGTAAAGTGGAAGGAGAAGCCAGATCTTTTACTACAACAAAAGTAGCAATACTGCAGCATAAAAATACTCCTACATTAAAAATGTCCCTTTTGGCGAAATGCGCTTAAGATTAAAAAGTAAAGTGCTCATATTTTATAAAAATGGCCCCTGTGAGCTGTGACTGTTATACTATTTATATTATTGGAAATGTGTAAAAGCATTTTACTGTTATAGCTGGTCAAAGTGGAGCTAATATTTACTATTTTATATGCTGTTGAGTAGCTTAATATATGATATTTTATAAGCTCGACATATGTGGCAAAACCTCGACAAAACCTGGATCAGAAAAGTAACTAACTGTAGTCGTCGAAGCAAATGTTGTCAATTAAAAAGTACCTCGGCAATCTCCTGCAGTAGAAATATAAAGTAGCATGAAATAGAAATACTTAAGTAAAGTACAAGTACTTCATTTGTACTTGAGTAAATGTATTTTGTTACATTCCACCACTGCCAACAAACTGTAAATATGAGTAGTAAATACGCATCAATTTCACAATACCAATACAGTATAAGCTGTGATGTTCCACAACAACTGTCAACCTGAACATCTTTCTTGCATTTGACATACAAACAAGTTTTCATCTTTTTTTCTGATGCCTCCACCAGGAGGTCAAAGGTCAGACACAGCTGCAGAGCATTGACCCCTGGAGCCTGCGGGGATTCATGTTTTTTGCTCAAGGACACTTCAGCAGGGCAGATGTTTGTATAGAGAGGGGCTTCGACCACCAGTCCAATCCATAATCGTTCCCACACATTCAAAACACATTCTAACTACTTAAATAAAGGTTTCCAGTGGTTTTTATTCTTAAACTTATTCTTTAGATCAGATGCAGTGCAGACACATGGACACTTTATAAGAACCAAAGAACTCAACTACAAATGTGACCACAGCGAACCCATAGGATGATGAAACTACCTGCTCCACTTACTATATATACATGATATGCCTCTATCTCGGTCGCACTCATGTCTTCCTTTGTCTCTCTTTCTTCATGTCTGTTCCTTTTCCAAAAACACACAACCGCACACACAGACGTGTAGCAACAAACTGCCAAATGCAGCTGGCTGCGGGGAAATTTACTACACACACACACACACACACACACACACACACCCCTGGGGGAAATGCAGTGGGACTTGGAAGCAGCTGAGAGGGGCTTTGGAGAGGCCTTGGGCTTTCTAGCTGTCTCTTTGTTTTTTGTTTCAGTTTACATGTGTGGTTGCATGTACGACCTCCTATGGAAATCTTCCCGTTCCTCCCTCCTTCTCCTGTCCCCCCTTCCTCTCCTCCCTTCGTCACGCTTGCTCTCCTCTTTCACCCGCTCCGTCTCTGTCCATCTCCTCCCTTCTTCCCTCCATCCATCCTTCTGTCAGCTGGCAGAAGATGAGTCATGCCTCTAGCTGGGAGGCTAAAACTCCCTCTCTCTCTCCCTCTAAATATATCTTCTCTATACTTCTCCTCTCCAGTCCTTCTGTGTCTCTTTCTCCCTCCTTCTCTCACACTTCTCTCTGCTCTGCATCACCATCTGTTTCTCTACGTCCCTCTGCTTTGTTCCGTCGCTCCGCTACCAAGCTCTTTCCTCCTTCCTCCTCTCCATTTCTCGCATGCTTTTTTCCCCCTGAAAGTCAGATTCATCAGCCATTTATGTTTCCATCCATCCCTCTCTTTCTCTCTCTCCAACAGTGCACCCAGGCACCTATAAAAAGCTGTTCTCACGCTCCCTCGTCTCTTAACTGTGATGATGTGAACGCTGCAATCGCTTGTAAAATCTCTGTATATAGTGGCTATACTTTTTCTCTGCACTGTAAATAAACGTATTGAGAGCTACTGATAACCTGACATTCTTTGTCTATGTCAACATGATTCTGATAAAGGCATCAGATCTATAATGTAATGGCTAGGTATATTATTGCTGTGTAATGAAGACGACGCATGTCCAATTTAGGCTATTTACATGATGCGATTCAAAACGAAGTATGCTTTTTGCTAAAAACAAAGCTATTTTTAGACTAGTGGTACAAACTGAAACTACATGCGAGGTTACACAGAACACCTCAAATCCAATGCAATTGCAAAACTACATTCAATCTACTTTCGATGACGTGGTAGATGCAGGGATGCTGGAAGTCAGTCACAATTGCGGGTGCTGAGAGAAAGTCAGTCTATATAATGACGTCATGCTAAATTCTGAGCGACGTTTGTGTATTTTTGGTTTAATTTGAATGGCCCAGATAATTTATATTTAATAGTAACAACAGATTACACACATTTTCAGGTCCCCCCCTTGGGTTTTTAGAGGGCTTAGGTGCTGTGCAGCAGTTGGGGTGTGCGCAGTGGGGGCCTTCACCCAAGAAAATGTTAAGGTTTTTGACTTGAAACTAGGCTATACAATTTTACATCATTGTGAACCGTTATTATTACTTTATACAACGCCCAAAAAGCTTGAAGATAAAACTTGCTATGGTGAAGTAATAAGTGCAGCAGAAGCATATTGTCCTGGCCAAAAGGAGGAGTCGCTGCTGCCGGGTGTGGAGCTCTCCATCTCCCGGCGGCGGAAGCAAAGCCAGATCTGGGTTTGTCTGCGGCGGGCTGGTTGCTGCCAGAGGCCCCACTGGAGTTTGAGCTGAAGGATCTGAGTGAACCTGCGTGCTGCAAATTGTTTCTACTATATAGAAATAGACAATCTTCGTGCTGATAGTCTTGTTTGCTTAGGCCATATAGAGGCATCTGTATTAAATTGAAACAGTTTCATAACCAGTGAAAGGTTCCTTGTAGTAACCTTAAATTTGCCAACAACATAAGCCATGATAAGCTACTGTTTATAGTAGCTTCATTAGTAAGAAGAAGATTTTGTTTCTTCTTTAAAAGGTTTCATAGTCTCCCAACAAAAGTGCTTGGATATGGTTGAAGAATAAAGTAGGAGTCTAAACTGATGAATCGGTGCAGACCGAGCCATGTTTGGCACCTCAGTGGAAACGAAACAACTGAGAGAGCTCTGGCTGCCCTCGTTTGGCACTGGACTGGAACCGCGGGACAGGCCGAGTCCCTGATCAGCAAGCCCAGGGAGAAGCCTCTGAGGCTGGGCCAGATCCCCTGATTTCCCCCTGGTGCCCCGGAGCTCCGCTGGTCAAACTACACTGGTCTCCTGATCCCTTCTCTAGAGAGATTAACACACACACGCTCAAACATGTATAAACACATGTGCAAGCATACTCACAAACACTCTGAAAGGCTCAATGACACAGAAACACACAACCAACACACACACACACACACACACGTTTGCTTTCTGTCTCTAACTATTATACACATGCTCTCACACACGCATGATTTTAGTAAGCAAATTAAAGTCAAAATCAATCTCTCTGCCCTCTGGGTATATAACACTTTTTTTCTCAAGACTTAACACGCAAATTGTAAAACTGCACTCAACTAGCAAAGAGATACAAGTAAAGAATCTGCACATACACACTTATACTAAGAGAGGGAGACACACATGACACACACACACACACTTACAATGTGAATCAGAGGAGCTTTCTTCAGGGGATGAAGCTGCGCTGGTCTGGCCTGATTTACTGCTCATCTCTGAATTGATTCATTTGGTCTATAAATCCCCAGGACGCCTCGTACTGTGTCACGCACACACACGCTCATGCACACAAATGTGTACTGTCTTTCCAGTGCTCTCGCTATTTCCCTAGTTTTGTTGATTTTGCTGCTTTTGTGTTAACTTTTCACTACAGAATACACTTTTACAAGTCTCTGGGTGTTATAAACTCAGTGTTGTCATGTTTAATTCGGACAAAAACAACTTTAATAGTAGTAGTAGTACTATAGAAAGGTAATTTCTAGTAGACAGGGTTAGTTGGTTGTTCAGGACAGTCAGATGCATGGTTGATCTTTTTGTTTCTTTTGTTTTAGATGTTTCAATTTGCCGTACAATTTTTTATGTGAATGGAAGTTTTGATTTGACTCAAAGCTGCTCTTTGCATTTTAATGATCCTGAGCGGCAGTAACATGTAAAGAACCTAAATTTGGATTTAAATGTCTTTGACTATTTAAATTTGGTCTGATGTGAGACTGCAGCTGGTGAGTAATATTGTTGACAGCACATTCAGTCACTGATGAGTCATCTTTGTCTCGATGGTTTGCTCACTTGCTGCTGTTTCTGTATTGTCGATATTTCATCGGTTTTTCTGAGTTTTTCAGTCCAAAAGCTAATTTGACTCAGACATATCTTGGTCATGCACACTGGTCTCGCACAGTTTCATCTCAAGTTTTCTTGCAAATACTGTATAGTTTTTAGTCCAGAACAGGCTTGTGTGATTTTACCCTTGGAGGTAAAATTAATTTGTAAGTATGCAAAACAGCAGAAGATAAAGATGGTTTTCGACGGAAGACACAGAACTTTTTAACAAACCATCTCTGGTTGATATTGGCAAAAAACCTGGATTAGCTTCAACAGCCAATATGAGAGATGTTTGAAAGAAAACTCTTGTCTGATAGACTAGTTAAGATGGGGAAGGCTATCGGAAAATGCTAATATGTCTCCCAAATCACAAATATAATAGGCTATAATGACAAGAAAGAGTTGGGGAATCATGTTTCAGCCTACACTGCAGCTAGTTACAATAAGGAGGAAATTAACCCCTTAGCCTACGCTGAATTCACACGACACAGCGGCGAAGAGCGGCGCGCCTCAATAATTCATTCTTCTACGGCCAGGAGGTGTGTTCTTGAGTTTCAGGCAGGGAAGAAATTCTTTGTGATATAGGTCAACAGGTCACAGGAGTCACAGGGTCTGTTTACTGATTGGCTGCAGGTCCTCTCTGCCTGCTCTTTGCCGCTAAAAGTTGAACTGCTAGTTTGGCCGTACTTCACCGCAGAATCAAACGGCCGCAGCTTGCTGAACTCGGGAGCGGCCGCCGCAGCTTTTCATAGACATTGCATGACAGCTTGCCTCAGGCGGGTGTGAATTCGGCTTTAAAATGCATTTCCGCTTTAGTAGCTTTAAGGTTGGACAAATCAACTTATTCTGTATAATAATATTACAAATATATTCTGTATCTTCATTTAAGTGATATGATGATTACAACCCAATTCTAATTTTTTGTGTCTTTCCAAAACCATTCCATCGAACGTAGATATACATACAGATGTCTTGTTGATAATTTTTACACATTTCACGCTGACACATTTGGTATCTTTGGAAACTTTACTTTACTATAATTTGGGGTTGAGGGGTTAGATATTTATAATTTAATTTCCAGTGGTGTGGTTCACCAATTAACATGTTCTCACATGGATTTGAAGGGAGATTGACTAATTTAGCCTTTAAATTGACAGTATTTCCACTGCATCAGAAGAAACCATGATCTTGGTGAATTTCTGTATCTCAAATTTAAATCAAATGCAGTGTCCTGGGTGAATCATGAGGGTGACACCCAAATAACGGAGTGAAAACGTATCGAATAGGTGCTGGTTAAAACCTTGGCAGAGGAGTCAATCATTCTCTCCGTCAAACTTGACTCTGCAGGCTCTCACACTTGCCTTGAACCCCATTTAATGGATCTTGCCTACAACTCTGGTAATGGTAGTCTATACGTGTACGTCCGCATCAAAAACCTGCCTAGTGCCGTTTCTGAGATTGAAAAAGAGCTGTTTTCCACCTTCATGGTCCCCCGCACAAACACAGACAAACAGAGAGTAAAAACCAGCCAGATAAACACACACACACACACACACACACACACAATATGCAGCCTATTCATGCCAACAGATGACAGAGCGCATTGAGAAAATGCCAAAATGCTGACTACTGAGGGAGAGAGAGCACAAGGCTGAAAAATCTCCTATGTCAGACTGCAGAGCTGGCAGAAAAGAAAAGCATTGTTGAGGACACACACACACACACACACACACACACACACACACACGCATACACCTAACAGCCTGTGTGGTGCAAAAACTGGAGCAGGGAGACAGTGCATATAACACACACACACATATGTACACACACAAACACATTCAGCCTGTGAGGCGTTGTGGCGAGACGGAAGCACAGACGAGTTGTCAGAGGAAAGAGAACGAAAAAGGAAGAAAGAAGTAAAAACAGAGGTAGAGATAGATGGAGAGAGATAAAAGAGAGAGATGCACAGAGAAAAGGAGGTTTGCATCCTCCTGGCAGTGACCTCTCTCTCTGTGCACATCTGCTCTCTTCCTTCTCTTGTTTACCTCCATCATCTGTGTTCTTCTTTTCCTCTTTTTCTCTTGTGCATCTCATCTAATACCTCACCGTTCACTGTCATCCTGTTTATTGTCATGCTGATCGACACCTCAACGTCGTCTAGTTGCCTTCAAATTTCAGAAGTCATATCGGGATGAAAAAAAGAGACTTTGTCAACATGTAGCCAATAATTAGATGGACGACACGTCTAAACTTCCTCTCGCTTTACAAAAGTGAAGCCAAAATATCCCGGATACGGGAGCTGCCATCTTGAGATTTTGACGTCATTTGGAGTCAGAGTCTGCGTAGTAGTGATCGGGGGGCCGGAGCTGTGGTATCCTGGTCCCACCCACATATTCGCTCGAGCCAATCACGAGCCAAGCACAGCCACAGCTTGTTAGCGTGAGCCACCTAGCTGCTACGTTAGCACCACGGTAGCTGTTTGGCTAGAAAGACACAACAACTAACAATATTATCTCTATAACTACATTTATGATCACATTGACATGTTCTATTACACAAACTTGTGATGGTTAGCCAACCACCAGGGGGGCTGACAATAAGTTAACACACCTTTTTTTAAGAGACGTATGTGTATCATCCTATTTGTGCTCGCGTCTCCTTGGACCTGTCTGTCACATATACAGGTATTTTTTAAAATGGATATTTTCCCCTACGTTTAAAAAATAAAGTCTGTCCACACGACCTTTGTTTTAAAAAATATACCCATCCACACTCGGACGCAAAAACGACTCCAAAAGCTTGCCGCAATTTTTGCATGTAACCACAAGTGAGATCACAAGTTGAGGGTCAAGGAATTTTGTTACCACCCTTCTCACTTGCTTTCCTTCGGCTTCATTACAGTCAGTTCAATAACAGTTATTGTTTGTGTGTGTGTGTGTGTGTGTGTGTGTGTGTGTGTGGAGGGGGGGGGGCTGGGATTTCTGGTCCAACTGTATGACTGTTGTCACTCTGCTGTCATCAACTGTCATGCATAAATGAGGAACGGTAGGTTATTCAGGTTTATGTCCATAGCCCTTCAGGGTGCTCCAAACCTCTCCTTCAATCGCACAAAAGCACATTCAATCACCATTCGGCCTCCACATGTTTAATGTGTTCCCTGCTTTGGCCTACTGTGACTGGAACATTTTTCAAATGTAAAGTAGTCCGAGCAGCACTAACAAAACCTAAAAAATCCAGTAGTCTGCCATCTTTGTTATTGTTTCTGGCGCATGCTCAAAGCAACAATGGGCATGTGCAAAATGAGGAGAGGATGTCATCATTTCCCAAACGCTCCGTTTTACGCGTCCACACAGACAGAAAGTAACCAGAGGTTTTAAAAATCTGTAACTTAGAAGGCGTTTTCAAAAATATCCGTTTTTGGGACCAAAAACTCTGTTTGCGTGTGGACCAGAGGCCAAAACGTAGAGGAAAATATACATTTTTAAAATATATCTGAACACGTGTAGATAGGGCCTTAAAGTGTCTGCAAACCATGTGTCTCTTGTGGAGCAGTTTATACTTCAGCAGAGCAGAGTTGTGTAGAGTTTGATGCTGAGGTACAGGTAACATGATAGCTTCTTCTAGTTTTGGACCCTCCAGCTCTCTGTTCCCTTCAAAGGTCAGCACAGTCAGAACTGTTTGTCAATTTGTCAGCGGCATAAATTCACGTGTCATAAGCTGAACTCAATGCAAAAGCACAGATTTATTTTTGCCTCGGCGAGCGAATTAATGATGATCGACTTTGGACTGAAAAGTTTAAATTGGTGGGGTGATCAGATCTGTATCCTCCGTCAGAACTGTGTTAACACTTTTCATTTATATTGTATGAACTAGAACGAGACTAACCCGATCCTGAGAACAGAGGATGGGATGCAAAAAAGGGTTGGAAAGCGATAAGAGAGCAGGGAGAGAGACAGCAGAGGAGCTTTGAAGGCAGCTACACACACACACACACACACACACACACACAGGCCATGTTTCAGTGCTGTACAGGTGAAGCCCCGGTGAAGCAAGGAAACACCTGAAGGAACATAAAAGATTCATCACTTACAGTGTACAGTGAGCGGGCATGTGCGTACACACACACACACACACACACACACACACACACACACACACACAGTCTGCTTTCTCTTCCATGTACTGGTGTGTGTGTGCGTACAGGAGAGAGAGAGAGAATCTACAGAGTCATGGTAATATCCATTCAGGAAGGTGTCGGCTTTCAGGGGGGACGTGTTGACACACGCCCACGTAACCTTGGCAACCAGCAACCGCTGCGGGTGCAGATGAAGCACGTTGTCGAGGCGAGCAATTATGCAGTTAGAGCCCTCCCCTGAATCATCAAACACAGGACACGTTAAGTCACACACATGCACAAAAAAGAGACGCCACACATGACGGGGTCACGTGACGAGTAGAATCTTGGGAGAGGAACACTTTGGGGGAGATGACACACACATTTATTTCCCTCCATCTCTTCTGACACATCCTCTAAAAATACTCTTCCTCCCTTTTTCCTCTGACCCATTCCTTATTTTACCCCTCTCGCTTTTTTCCTCTCCCTTCCCTCACCCATCCCTCTCTGGCTCAGTGTGAGTGCTAGCTAGGGCCCAGCGGGTTTTCTGGGAGAGGTATGACACACCACAGCAGTACACACACACACATAGGTATACACACACACACACACATACACAACTGTGATGTGAGGCAGACAGAGGGAGACAGAAAAACAGAAAAAATGCACGCTGAGCAAGTACACACACACACACACACACACACACACACACACACACACACACACACACACACACACACACACACAGAGGCAGGTCATGCAGAGAGAGACTCAGCTACTGCTGCTGAAGAGAAAGCCTGTGGCATATAGATCCGCCTCTCTCCGTCTCCTCCATGTCTTTTCTATTTCTTTCCCTCTCTTGTCTGTGATCGTCTCGTTGTACAGACGACAGCTGACACCGACATTAAAAAGTTTGCTAATAACCTCCCACACAACACAGTCTGGCTGGCACTTTTAAAGCCACATTGGCCGGGTATTATTTTCCCTTTTGAACCCAACAAACATAAATTCGTGGAGGCAAACTGCCGACAGAGCCAAGAATCCGTGTACAGTTTGGTTTAACAGAACATTTGGATGAGACAAATCACATTTTGGTTTATGACCAAGCTAGTTTTTGTCTTTAATCCCAGAAGGTTGTTCCAGCAAACTGACTGCAATTTAGCCACATTTAGCTGGGAGCTGGTGTTAATCTCCCACTCTCTTTATAACTCAAGGTGTTTACACGATCATTATAAAGCTTGGTATTCATGTCAGGATCTCTATTTTGAAAATGCATGACACACTGTGTGCCCGAGTACCAAGGACGTAGGTGTTGGCAGCCACAGGGGACAGTGCAGTTAACTGGGTGTTTTTTTTTTTGTTGTGCCCTTGATGAAGTTACAGGATAGAAGTTAAAAGCAGAGAGGGACATCAGAAATAGTCAGCAGACAATTTTAGTCCATTTTGTATGATCTGCATTTCGGAATCCAGCGTTTAGGCCGTTTTGGTACGTCAACGTTTACACCAAAGATTTATATGCTTTTTATAACTATAGCGTTCTCTAATCTGACCCATGTGAGTTGTTTTTATGATGACCTGAAATAGAAAGGAAGACCTGGGGGACCACTTCTGATTAGTACCTACTTGTGTTCTGCAAGTAGGAATATGTGGGTTTGTAAATCTGGATTAGTTGTTTTCTTCTAGTTATTATTACAGTATTAATATACTTTTCTTATGAAAAAACACAAGCTAAGTGTTCTTGACTTTGGCAACATTTTGACCTCATTATTCATGCCAATAATGCGTATTTGAGAGGGAGGGAGAAACTAATGTGACCCATCCATCAGAAAAAGAGAGACATAGAGAGACAGAAGCAAAAGTAGGTAAAAATAGGCTATAGAATAGAAGTTCGGTCGAGGAAGATGATGAAGAGGAAACAGTCTTTACAGTCTTTAGAGGGGTAGATAGTAACAAAATCAGGGATTTTGTGACTAAAAAGACTGCAGCTTTCTTATGGTACATGTCCACAGGGGCGTTTTTTTATCGCGAGGGATCGTCTCGCTTCCCAGCATTGGACGCTTTATGGACTGCCACTAGGCACAAGGCACCTGATTGGACGAACACTTTCCCTCGTGGGCTGCTGCTCCCAGCTTTCAAAGTTGAACCAACATGGCGGCTCGTTTGGAAACTTTCTTCTCTTATATCACGAAAATAGTTCACCGAAACGTGTTTCTGAAAACATTTTATAATAGAAACAAGCCATGCAGTTGCTGAATCAGTCTTTATTTTGGATCGACAACGCTTTGTTTAAAAGTTTCTAGGGAGTTTCCAAAGGCGGCGAGTCGCGTCGGACGCCTGTGATTTGCATCTAGACCCCATATTATGCAAATGAGGAACGGCCAACGTGATGCCCCGTCTCTCGAATTGTGCCGCAACGCTACCAGAATGCATTGCACGGCTGCTTACATAGACAATGAATGGGAAGCGTGGAAAGAACGGAGGCTGTGGACACGTACCATATAAGACACTCACTTGATTTGTCTAACTCCAACTGCTGATGCGTCATAATGGCTTCAGATAAACTTTGAGATGTATTTTTGTACAAAATGAGGGGTCTTTTAGCGGCCAGTAAGAACAGAAGGGAAGATTACAGCAAGCAAAACATGATTAAATGTACACATGGGCATCTGACTATTGCTTTAAGACGGACTTGAAAAAAAATCTCTTCTTAAGGAGGAGAACAGAGAGGATGAGAGGAGAGTTGCTGTCAGTTGTGCTCGGCTGCTTCTTTCCATGTAAAGAGGCCTGTTTCTGCAGCTCCTCTCCCTCTCCGTTATCCTCACCTGATCACTGTTGCCTCTCTCCTCCTATCGCTCTGCCGCTATGTTTCTCATCAGCTCTTCCTCTCTCTCTCTCTTTCTCCTCTACTCTTTCTCAGCCACTCTGCCACACTCCACTGGGTTCAGCAAACGGCTCCCCTGTCATATTATCTCACACACACACACACACTGAGAGAGAAGCCTACAAACAGTGAGAAAGAGCGTTGCAAGCGTATAAAAAATATACTGTTTATACGCAAAAACAACATATGCACATACATCTGTTCTCCTGTCTGTGCACACACACACACATGCACATATTGTACGTATAGATAAACACTGACACACACATGTGCGCACACACCCTCAGACCAAGGCTACTCCGGGGGTGAGAGAGGCCCACTGCAGGGCATGAAACTTGGTAGAGAGTATAAAAGATGCACTGTTCTCACTACCTTTGCTGCTGTATTTGATCATTTGCATGCTTCGATACGTTACATAAGCAATTTAGGAAAATGTCTGCCACATATAACTAGCTATTGATACACACATATACACTCTTTCAGCACCACCAGCTGCGACTAAAGTGAGTTTTCAAGTATCAAAACATAAAGCAATGACAGATGTGAGACAACAGCTTCAAAGTGATTATTTTGGTGCTTTATGAGAGACGCATGAGAGACGAGACTTTTACAGATTTAATGGATTATTTTACCACCACAGTCACTTAAGGACACCCCATCGTTTCATATATGTGTACACAATGTATTCACTGGCAGTGTAACAACACAGATGTTACACAGGGACATGTTTTTTCCCCCCTTATTTAGCCTACAGATCTCAAATTAAACTGTGGCACATAGTATAGTTTTATACGTCTCAGTGTGTGTAGGGACATATGGTGCCTTCAAATGGGGTCGTGTTTACCGTGTTCACAAGAAGAGTCCATATGAACGCCCCCCTCATGTGGTACTCACAACTTCGTAAGTGGAAAGTTTCTGAAAGCTCTGGGTTTACGAGTTGAGACGTGTTTGTTGACGTTGTCAGAAATTGCGAAGGATGTGGAAGTTCATTTTCAGCACATAATAAGTTAATATATTGTAATTTTAGTTGAATATTGTTTTTCTTTGTAATTTTATGTCTGAGGAAAATGTTGATATTCCCAACGGCCTCATCTTTTTCCTCTGTCATTATGCTTTTGCATTTACTGCATTATGTTACCCGCTTGCTAGCTTGCTAAATTGTTAGCCTCTGTGGTTTCTAGACGCGACAGTAACATTAATATTTCCGTTGGCCAGCAGCGGTGTTCTCACAACTTAACCTCTTGAACGCCAAGCATATTGTGTACATGACTTCCCAAATCATAAACACAAGCTCATGAGTTTCATTTGAAGGCACCATCAGTCTTTATACTAAGCTAAGCTAATCGTCTCCAGGCTCCAACTTCATGCAATGGACAGATATGGAAAGTGGTATATCAATCTTCTCTTCTAGCTCTCGTCAAGAAAGCGAACGAGCCCGTTGTCCCAAATTGTCGGAACAGATTCTTTATGGGGATTCAAAACTGTTGAAATGTTGCGCTTGGATCTCATGTTCCCATACATGACTGCCTTACAGTGTTAAAAACACGAGCTCACAAGTTTCATTTGAAGGAACCAATACACTCATATTGCACACACACTGACACAGAGTCAGTACCAAGCCAATAAAGTGTGTTGAAGTGAATTAAAGGGACTGTTTGTAACTTCTTACATGTATAAATCACTCGGGTCAGTGTCCCATGCGCGCTTGCATATGCGTGCTCGCTCATGCGCGCTCGCGTGTGGCTACGCTGTTCAGACAAGACTCCAACACAAACTACACGGAAGCACCAAAACTGCAAAGTTAATATCTAGTGAAGCCCGCCTTGCAAAACAGTGTTGGCCGCGGTCGGAGTACGCGAGGGAGACCGTAGCTTTGGCCTCCAGGGCCGGAGTCTCTGCTGTACTCTGCTCCTCTGCTCCTCTGCCTGCCTGCCTTCACTCAGCTCGCTCCACCTCACGTGCATGCGCGCACACTACACACTGCAGAAGACTTCGTAGCTCTGAGAATATCTAGTGACAATATCTAGTACAGTGGACGTTTGTGCAGAAATAACTGCTGCAGCTCCTCCAGACCAACAGAGGTTTTCCGTGTCTTGTGAAGTGACGGGGCTCCGCAGAAAGAAACGTTATCGTCTCCGACCGGGTGCCGGTGTCTTCCCTGTTTCCTCCGGCCGCGGTCGGGAGGCTGAAGCAGGAAAAGCCAACACTAGGATCAGCATTGATTCATGGAGAGACCTTCGTCTGGTCAGCTAACATTACTGCCAAGCAGGTGAAATATAGAGTGATATTGTGGTTTTAGCTGACGTGTGTCGCCTCACTGTGTTGATCGATGCTTGTTCATGTGTATGTAAAGCAAGCACAAGTGCGAGCCCGACGCTGACTTTCGTTGACTTATGGTACGTGTCCACAGGGGCGTTTTTTATCGCGAGGGGACGTGACTCTTCCCAACATCGGACGCTTGGTGGGCGGTCACTAGAAACAGGCTGTCCCCACCTGATTGGACAAAAGCTTTCCCTCCGAGGGCTGCTGCTCCCAGCTTTCAAACCGGAAACAGTATGGAGGCTCGTTTGGAAACTTTCTTCTCTTATGTCACGAAAATAGTTCACCGAAATGTGTTTCTGAATACATTTGAGGTGAGAAATAAGCCATGCAGTTGCTAAATCTCTTTATTTTGGATGGACAACGTTTATTTTAAAAGATTCTCGGAAGTTTAGAGTCGCATCGGACGCCCGTGATCTGCATAAAGTAGGCTAGCCCTCAACTTTATGCAAATGAGGAGCGGGCGTCGTGGTGCTCCGTTTCTCGAATTGCGCCGCCACGCTACCGGAATGCATTGCACGGCTGCTTACATAGACAATGAATGGGAAGCGTGGAAAGGACGGAACCTGTGGACACGTACCATCCATGGCCACAGGTGTCGCTGTTAACAAGCATTTCTGATTCTTACAAACAGTACCTTTAAAATAGATGCATTTGTTGTAAATTTTTTTCCAGTATTATCAATATTATTATACAAGCTGTGTTTTTGTTTATATTGCATGTTTTCAAACAGTCCAATATTTGACTCATGAAACGTTAAATCTATTATTATTATTATAATGTTTAGGGGGTTTGTAATAAAGTAGTCAGAGAGGAGAGTGGACAGAGAGAGAGGCTGTTTACAAGAGACAAAGAACACTGTATTCTGTTGCTGTGGCTGTTCTACTACTATCTCCACTACAACAATAACAACAACAACAAAACAAATGCATCATATTCATGCCAAGTTAAAGAGTGAAGAGGGGCTTCTCCAGTGTGCTCTCCTGTGTTTCCTGTGTGGTCCTCTCAAAGGGTTAAAGCCCAAAGTGAACTGAATTGTAAGAAGTTGGTTTCCAAGGGAAACTGTTCGCACCGTTCCAGCTGAGGCGGGACCAACCAACACGGAGGCAGAGAGAGGGGTGCTTCGATAAAAATGACAAAGTTAATGTCGCACTGCAGCTCTTTAATTAAATATTAACACACTTATGTTTGCGTGTTAGCTTCGTAATTACGACGCTATTAGCTATTTGTTATTGAATCGAAATTGAAAGGCATAAGAGTGAAAATGTTTGTTGTAATCACCCCTCCCGTGCTGCTAGAGTGCTGGGGTCCCTGCCAAGTCGGTTTGAAAAGAGCAGACAAAGGCTTTGAGCCCAGGACGCCCATCTCTCTCTCTCTCTCTCTCTCTCTCTCTCTCTCTCTCTCGCTCTCTCTCTCACTCTGCCTACAAACACAGCTCTATCTTTCTCTGCTCTTTCTATCATGGAGATGTTTTCTAATAGGCGGCGTTAACAGTGTTTATTCTTTCTTATTCTGCGATGTACGACCGTCTGGATCCCCGCTCGGCCGAGAGAGGGAGGCTTTTAGTGGGTATAAAACAAGGAAGCGTCGTCTGAGAGACAGAGAGAGAGAGAGAGAGAGAGGAAGCATTGAAGGCTTTTTCCTCCTCTCCTCCTCCTCCTTCCTCCTTCTTCCCTTGCAGCCCCCCTTTGCCTCCTCTTTTTTTGGCGGAGAGAGGAGTTGAGGCAGGAATAAAACGCTTTTTTTGGGTGTTTTTCCTGCTTTTTTTTTAATGCATTTGAATCCTACTGCGCAACCAGGCAACCAGAGAGGATCACGTGGTGGTGTTGGAGAGAGTTGGATCGATTCTTGCACAGTTCAAACCTATCCAATCCTATTTCTTTACTTCTGTGTGGATAACTGGGACTGTTGATACTTTTGCATAATTTGCAAAAGAGCGAGAGGGTGGTTTTTCTTTTTCAGCCTTGGAGGTGTGGAGTATTAGTTCTTCATATGCCTGGGGTTTGAAAAACAATGGAGACGCACATTTCGTGCCTCTTCCCGGAAATTTTGGCCATGATTTTCAGCTATCTGGACGTGAGGGACAAAGGCAGGGTAGCCCAAGTGTGTATCGCTTGGAGGGACGCATCCTACCACAAGTCAGTGTGGAGGGGGGTGGAGGCCAAGCTGCACCTCCGCCGGGCCAATCCCTCCCTGTTCCCCAGCCTCCAGGCCAGGGGCATCCGGAGGGTCCAGATCCTGTCCCTGCGTCGCAGCTTGAGCTATGTGATCCAGGGCATGCCCAACATTGAGTCCCTCAATCTGTCCGGCTGCTACAACCTCACGGATAACGGCTTGGGTCATGCGTTCGTGCAGGAGATCCCGTCGTTGAGGGTCTTGAACCTGAGTCTGTGCAAGCAGATCACAGACTCCAGTCTGGGCAGGATAGCTCAGTACCTGAAGAACCTGGAGGTGCTGGAGCTCGGTGGCTGCAGCAACATCACCAACACTGGGCTTCTGTTGATAGCCTGGGGCCTCCACCGGCTCAAGAGCCTCAATCTGAGGTCCTGCAGGCATGTCTCGGACGTGGGGATTGGACACTTGGCGGGCATGACCCGCAGCGCGGCGGAGGGCTGTCTGAATCTGGAGTACCTGACCCTCCAGGACTGTCAGAAACTGACGGACCTGTCACTCAAACACATTTCCAAGGGGCTCACCAAGCTCCGGGTACTGAACCTGAGCTTCTGCGGTGGGATCTCAGACGCGGGGATGATCCACCTCTCCCACATGACCTCCCTGTGGAGCCTCAACCTACGCTCCTGTGACAACATCAGCGACACTGGGACCATGCACCTCGCCATGGGCACCCTGAGGCTCTCTGGGCTTGACGTGTCCTTCTGCGACAAGATAGGGGACCAGACCCTGGCGTACATCGCCCAGGGGCTGTATCAGCTCAAGTCCCTGTCCCTGTGCTCGTGCCACATCTCCGACGACGGGATAAACCGGATGGTGAGGCAGATGCACGAGCTGAGGACCCTGAACATTGGACAGTGTGTGCGCATCACGGACAAAGGGCTGGAGCTCATAGCCGACCACCTGACCCAGCTGGCGGGCATCGACCTGTATGGATGTACCAAGATCACCAAGAGGGGACTGGAGAGGATCACACAGCTCCCCTGCCTTAAAGTGTTGAACCTGGGACTCTGGCAGATGACAGAGAGTGAGAAAGTGAGGTGATTGGAGATGTTTGTGTTGTTTTTGTTTTTGGATGGGGACATGAGGAGGGGGAATAGTTGGGCGGGTACATTTCTTGTCTTATTTCAAAAGAGAGAAAACCTCCCTTTTCCCTCCTGTGTGGTCGTGTAAGGTGTGCTTCTCCCATGTGACCAGAATTTTATGTTCAAGTGTTTTTATTTTTTCTCTCTGTTGGCCTTGCAGGAGTTCAATTAGTGTTTGATATGACTTAATATTCTGCCTGGTAGGAAGCAATTAAAACTTTTTTGCAAGGAGCTCATGAAAATTAGCGATTGTTTTGATATCTCAGAAATTCTGACATCAGACTGGAATAACTTGCAATGCAAATCAGCTCGTTTCACACATACTGACACTTGCTTCTAGAAAAATTCTCAAAGTGAAACCATCCAAAGTGGCATGCACCTTTTCATTTAAAGCAAAGTGAGGTTTTGAAACTTTTTTTTTTTTTATTTTGGGTTCTTTTTACAGTGAGTCTGGATTTGAGACATTTACGACAAATCTCCGCTACAGCCATCACGCCTAAAAACATTTGGCTACCTCGTATGTGGTTGTTTTCAAAGGGTGTATACTGTTAAAAAAAAAAAGAAAAACAGAAGGAAAGCGAGAATGAGAGACTGGGAGAAAATGTGCCTAAAGGGACTGTGTCTGCCCCCTCCCCCCATCCCTCCCTCCGTGAGCAGAGCTGGAGAAAGGAGACCAGGACACAATCTAACTACCTTTGTTAATTTACCCCCATAAACAGCAACAATTTCCCACAGAGAGAAAGAGAGAGAGAGAGAAGGACAGCGAGCTGTAAAATGTATTCAGATTTTAATGACGACGCTTTATGCAAAAAACATAAACCCGCTTGTGTGCGAGAGCTTTTTTATCGTTTGTTTCCTCATTTTTAGGGATAAAGTCCAACTTTCACGCCCTTTCAAGACGTGTAGCTTTGGCCAATATAAAGGAGACAAGATTATCAGCTTACCCTTAGAAGAAATACCTATAGTCATCCCTTTAGAGCTGCAACTAACGACTATTTTCGTTGTTGATTAATCTTGATTATTTTCTTGATTAATTGATCAGTTTGGTCTACAAAATGTCAGAAAATGGTGAAAAATGTCAACGATGACGTCCTCAAATGTCTTGTTTTGTCCACAACTCAAAGAGTTTACATGCATAGAGGAGTAAAGAAACCAGAAAATATTCACATTTAAGATCTGCAATCTGAGAATTTTTACTTTTTTTTCTTAAAAAATTAATCAAACCGATTCATTTAACATCAAAGTAGTTGCTGATTTATTCAATAGTTGACAAGAAATTGATTAATAGTTTCAGCTCTACTCTACAATATGTAATGTTTATTTTTTATAACCTATATGCTCTGGTATAATAATGTAGAAGAAGTCACTTTGTCTTCTACTAAATGGACTCAAATCCTAATGTTTTTTTCTTAAAGAATTACTCAAACCGATTAATCGATTATTAAAATAGTTGGCGATTGATTTAATAGTTGGTTGATTAATCGTTGCAGCTCTACATCCAATAATAATACAATAGAGACATGGGAATATTGAAGCGCTATTATGCTAGATCAAAAATATGATCAGACTGTAATTAAACACAACATACGTCCATGTAAGTATGTTTATAGGAATATTTTTTCTAAGGGACGCTGGTGGACATAAATGTCAGTGGAGTGTCGTACTTCAAATTGAAGTGATTTCTATATCTTACATTGATCGAAACAAATCAGGGTTTGTCTCATGGCTTTATTTTCCCACGTTAATGCCAACACAGGTCGCATTCATATTCATGTTGCTCTCACTGCTGAGAGAGAGAGAGAGAGGGGAGGGAGAGGAGGGTAAGGATATCTTTTTTTCCCTCCTCTTTTTCTCCATCTCTCCCTGAATAAAAATACCCCGAATCCATTTTGAGACATGCTTAGAATAAGGAGCAATCGATTGTTTTTTCTTTCTCCCTCTCCGTGTCGGGTTACAAGCGGAATGCGTCTCTTTCTCTCCCCATCTCCCTCTCTCTCTCTTTTTCTTTCACACACACACATTAACACACACATGCACACATACACATGGAGGCCTGTGTGTGCGCGTTTTTAATGTAATGCAATGACCTGCTAGAAAAATTAATATACGGATGTGCGTCCTGCTGACAAAGCTGTGTGTGTTTGACAAATAAAAAAAGATGTACTGTATATTATGTGTTTGTAAAGAAGAAAAAAAAATGCAGAATCCCAAAATTTAAATTGTTTTATATTCTTACGGTTAAAACAATTAAAGATATTTATATAATGAACGAAAAGAGCGGTGTGGACTACTTTTGTGTAGGTGTAGCAATCCATTATTGTCTGTTTTTTCCATTAAGAATGTGAACATTTGGTAATTTGACATTATTTATTCCCACAGTACTGCTATGGTGTTGTCCTACAATGATGTAGGCACATTTAGTACAATAAGGGCTTTTATTCTAATGCATTGCTCCTAATAACCGCCCACGCATTTCTGAGTATTGTCCCTGATCAGTCCAGCCTTGCCTCTCAAAAAAAAAAAATCTGTTGTGTTGTTTTATTATTTACGAGGAGATTCAAAATGGATGCTTGCCGTCTTGATTTGGCTGCAGCGCCTGTGTAATTAATTATCACCAGGGCGTTTATTATAGGAAGCTGTTCTACCCTGCTGGCTTTTTTAATCATCAACGTCTGCTTTTTACCCTCAAATGCAGTGGAAAAAAAAAAAAGTTGTTTCAGCTCAACTGGTAGTTGTTGAGGTTCACATTTATGTCTTCAAAGGTTTTCAAAGCGCAAAGGTAGTTAAAGTTAGGGGTTGTATTTAGTGGATTTCATGGTTTAAATGGAAGGTTTTTGGGGTTATTAGCTTTGGTTATATTTTTGCAGTGTTTCATTTCACATGTGGCAGAGCTGCGTCTGTGCGGCGTAATGAGATCTAAAGTTGGTTAGAGCAGATTTCCCCTCTTTCTGCTTTCCATCATGGACGTGTCCTGTGTGTGAAGTGACACCACACACACACACACACACACACACACACACACACACACACACACACACGCTCACACAGAGGGTTGCCAGACCAGTCAGTAGCCATTGTCTGTCTTTAGAAGTTAGGAAGGCAGGTTTTGGTGGGGGGATTTTTTTTTCCTTCTTTTCCTCTCTTTCTCCTCCTCTTGTTCAGTCACGCATACCAGATCCTAGACCAGGCAGGAGACCCCCCTACCCCACCACTACCCCACCCACTGCTCCTTACTCCCCCCCTACACACACACACACACACACGTTTTAGCATTCCACACCATCATTCAAAGCATTTAAGCATTCTCCCTCCCCTGACTCTCTGTCCATGGGGATTTGGGGGGGATAAAGGCCAGCGGAGGGATTGTTGACCACAGGGACAGAGAGAGACGGAAAGAAAGAGGACACACAGAGAGACAGAGAGAGAATGTCAGTGTTTGCTGTTTCTTAAGTTTGCTTTAGCTGGCCTTTGGTCTTGTGCAATAGCACTGCAATGAGTGCACACTGAGATGTGAAAGATGTGTCTGTGACATTTTTGTGCCGCTTTATCCCAGAAACATCTGAAAATCAGTTTGGAAAACCACAGAAAGAGTAATATGTAGTTGAGCTGTGCTTATTGCCTATATACAGTACTATTGTTATACATTGTGTGCCTTATAATAAGAGCTGGGATGATTCACCTATCTCCCGATTCGATACTATCACGGTACTTGGGTGCCGATTGTATTGCGATTTTTAATATATTCTACAAGGATTGCGATTCGATATTATGATTTATTGCGATTTTTGTTAACTTTTTAACACTAGACCATGGGAAAAAGTTGAATCAAACACTTCTAGAGACTTTTACTTTGGAAAATATCTATATTAATACAGTGAGAGTGTTTGATTTTAAGCATATTTGTAGTCAGAGATGTCCTGAAGTCAAATATATCCGTCATTGTCAGGCATTATTTATTACATTTTTTCCAGCAACCCCAAAAATCAAAGACTAAAGACATTTCCCTCACAAATTAGTGGTATTTTCTTTTTAATTTATAAGGGGCAGGTATTATGTGTTATACATCTGGTGAATATTATCCAATCAATCTTATCTCCATGTTTGTATTATACAGTTGCTTTTGTTAACACCTTATTTTGAAAACCGGATGTAGTTAGCGGAAGTACACTTCCCGCTAACTTCGCCAAGTCCATCTTTAGCTCTCCTGTCAGCTCCGTTCTCTTTATACATCCATGGTCAGCTCCGTTTGAATGCATTTAACATAAATGTCAGTATATGGGTGCTCTACAGTTGTAGCGTCGGCCGATTTGACCACGGAGATGCGAGTGACGGTTAGCTTGACCGCATGTTACTGCAATGCGATAACGTTTCCTGTCCATGACAGAGTTAGCATGCAGCTTTAGCCATGATATCTAGCTCTGCTTTTCCTGTCAATGTGTGAAACCTAAAGTGTTTCCATACTCAACTGTATGTGTAGTGTAAAATGTGAGGGTGCAGGTCGTATCCATGTGGAACCTCCGCCGTTTTTCTACTTTCTCGTTTCGGCTCGCTGCGGCCGGCTGCTGTTTGTTTAGGTTGACAGATACAGAACGGATATGACGTTGTGTTACTCAGACTATAACAACGAAAGTGGTAACTTCCTTTTACCTCTGTATAGACTCAAATTAAGCAAATATATCGATTCTGGCATTAAAAAATGTATTTCAAAATTGTAAAAAAAAAAAATCGCCATACATAGGTGAATTGATTTTTCCCCCCACCCCTACTTATAATGACCAACAAACGTGGTTCATCTGTATGCGAGTTGGTTTGTTTGAATCCTGAATGCTGCAGCAAGGCAACAACTAGAAACGCAACTCAAAAGGAAAGAGGAGTGACGTTGTACCAAATTGGAGCTTGAATGCTGATAAATGAATAGAGAGATGGGGAGGCGTGCAACGTAGCCGATTGTTTCTTTATCATTTGACATTTAGTGTCTGCAGACCTTTCCCCGACAGATACAGGAGACCCACCGTGACAAGGTCACATCACGTGTCTCTACAGAAAGGTCCGCAGGCTGAAATGTAGACTGACAAAGATACAATCAGCTGCATTCAAATGATAATGTGATACCTTATTAATCCCCATAGGGAAAATCTCTTTTTGTCTGCCACCCTCCACAGGGAGGTCAGAGGTCAGGCTCGGCTCCAGAACCCCACTGCTGCAGCTGTACTGGGGATTTGGTGTCTTGCTCAAGGACACATCAGCAGGGTGGAGGGTTGTCATGTTTTTTACGTTAGGTCACCTTGTCTCGCTGTTCGTTTGTGAGTCCTTGGTGTTGGCCACCTGTGAAGCACCAATTTTAAAATACTCTTTTTCGATGAAACAATTCTCCCAGAACAGTCTGTGAGGGGAATGCAAACGCGTCCCTTATTGTATAAGTTGCAGTCTCAATTTGCATTTTGAATAGAGAGAGCCGGTTGTGAATTAAGCTCTGGAGTTTCACTGCTTGGCCGTTCAGCATTATGTGGTTACGGAGCATGATATATCACTCTATTGTATACTGTGCGATTTAACGTTGCATTGCATGAAAAGAACTGTGGGCTATACTGAACACAGGTGCTACCCATATTTCTATCACACAAAAAAGATAATTTGCAAGAAAACTACCACTGATTTGTGTTTGAAAAAGACTACGCTAGCACAGAACATTTTGTAATTTTACACTTTCATACTTGCTCATCTTTAGTACAGTTCTGCTTCCCTTTTGTAACACATTCACACAGATGAAGTTCAGTTTTTGGATATTCCATCTGAATGATTTGTAATTTTCAGATTCAGGAGCGACATTACAGTAGTTTCGAATCCACTAATGGAAACAGTTTGACAATTTGGGACAACGGGCTTGTTCATTTTCTTGATGAGAGTTAGATGAGAAGATTGACACATCACTTTCATATCTGTCCATTGAATATGAAGTTGGAGCCAGGAGACGATTAACTTAGCTTAGCATAAAGACTGAAAGCAGGCACAAATAGATAGTCTGGCTCTGTCCAAAGGTAAAACATATCTGCCTAGCAGCTTGCTCATTAACACGTTTGATCTTGTTTGTTTAATCTGTAAAAACTGGAGTGCTCTCTGGTTGACATCATGGTGATGACTCCAGGAAGTGACAGCTAGTATACTGGCCAAGAAATAGTCAGAACTCCCTGTTAAACCCTGTTGTCGTTTTAACACTCTAGTTTTTTTTTAACAGATTAAACAAACAAGATATATGTTATAAGGCTGTTGCTTCATGTTAACTGTACATACATGACATTGGTATTGATTTTCTTGTCTAACTCTCAGCAAGACAAGCAAGCGTGTTTCCTAAAAGGTCAAACTATTCCTTTAAAACACATACTCGGCCCGTCCAGGTGCTTCGGGGATCAAGTCTTACAGCTGTAATGTGTTTACAGTTTGTTGTGGAGATGATCAAATGTGTTAAAGTCCACGTACTAACCAACAAATGTAGCTACAAGTTCTGGCGTTATTCGTCCACACGGCTCACGAAGAGAAATCAACAACTTGAGGATGAGACTGTGTGGATGAATATTTCAACAGATGCACACTAACACAGCCAGGTTTGGAGGTTCTAACTCAAAGGTTTTCACTGTGGCAGCCATGCAACACTGTAAGGCAGCTGCGATCAAAGCGCTCACCAAATGGCTTTATGTTAAGAATATACCTCGCTCTCGGTGCGATTCACTCTTCAAACCCACACATCCTGCCTGTCTGCGTGACTGACAGCCTCCAAACAAGTTAATTCAAAAGCTTACAGGCACCCAAATTAGACAAAGACGACACATTTCTGCCCCATATAGGTCACTAACATGTGTAACAAAAAAAAAAAACGTTTCGTGCTATAAACGCTGCTTTTGCATTTGAACTCTGGTGAGTGCGCATCGGGCCCGTAAATTGTAAAAGTTGAACTGTGACTCGTCACGTTGTTGCTCTGAACCACATTTCCTGTCAGGCTGAGAGGAACAGCAGTGTGTATGTGTGTGTGTGTGTGAGAGTGAGTGTGTTTTACTGCTATCATTAAAGGAATTGTTCACCATTAAAAGGGGAACTAGGGCTCTTCACAACAAAGCAGCGGGGGTATTAGCAGCAGAGTGTTACTGCCCTCCCTCCGCATCATCTCTCCGTCTTTGGCTGCAACTCCTTGTCTGTCTGTCGGTCGCCTTTCATCCCTGTTTCTTCTTCTTCTCGACTTATTTATGCCATATTTTGAAGCTTTCCCCTTCCTGTCTCTTCATCTCCACCTGCTTACTTCCCACTCTTTTCCTTCCCTCGTTTTCTAACCTCTAACTTGATTTCTTTCTCCCTCCTTTCATGCCCACGGTCTCCCTCTTCCTCCCTGTCTCTCTCCTCTTTCTCCTCCTCCCCCTCTCACCATTTCCATTTCTACCTCTCCTTCCTCCTCCTCCTCTCTGCGGCACCTGGTGTTGAGGTGTCGCTGAGGTACAGTAGACGGCTCTTTGAAGTCCCAGGGGCCCTCGGGGGCTGTGTATGTGTGTGTGCGTGTGTGTCAGGAAACTTTTTTTTATCAGCAGCTCCAGTCAAGAACATTTGGGCGTCTCTAACGTTGAAACGACCTTCCCTGTGCAAGTGTTCGTACATGTGTGTGTACTGTATTTCCTGATTATGTATAGCGGGGGAATTTAAATCCCTATTACCATTCATTTTTGGCTTTCTCAACCAATCAAAGCTGGACAGAAGGGATAGTTCATGTTTTTTTTTTTTAAGCTTTAGGAGGTAATTGGGACAAAACTATACTTTTTTGTGTGTATAATATGAGCTTGATTCGATTCTATGAGTCCTTTGGGATATGAAACCACACAAAAACATATGTTTTCTATTCAAATAAGACTATAAAAACACCATTATAATCATGGTAGGAGTTAGATATTGTTTTTAAAGCTATTCAGAGTAGAAACATGGTGTGGTCAAATTGTGACTTACTGGGTTTACAGCTGGAACAGTCGGAAAAAAAGAGGGGGGAGGAGCAGAGGAAAAAGCACCTCTGTCCTGAAGTCTGCTATGGTCAGCACCCAACCTGGAGACAGAGAAAGAGAGGGGGCGGTAAGGCGGAGGAAGAGAGAGAAAGAAAACCAGGGAAAGTGGTAAAAAAAAGAAGAGAAAGGAAAAAGAGTCAAGGGAGAAACAGATGAGGTTGGAGAGAAAGAGAAGGAGAGAGAGAGAGAGAGAGGAATCTGTGAGTCACTGTTTAACTGTGGGCTGCTAAAAGTCGGCTAGCCATGTTAAAATACCGTCTGGACACACACACACACACACGCACACACGCACACACACACACACACCAAACTCTTCCAAAATACAGAAATCTGCCTAAAATTCAACAATGGTTGGCACACACTCACCCACACACACACACACACACATATTAAAAGTTTTATGCAGAAACCCTGCTTCTGCCTCTCTCAGACTCCGCTGCCCAACAGACCAGCTAATTATTTTCCGTCGGACACCAGGCACGCACACACACCTCCGCTGCACATTCCTCAGAAAGCAATGAGCTGCTTTTCTACAAAGGTAAGAAGAATTTAGGCGAAGGTCAGAAATAATTCTTTCCATTTCAGAAAGTCGAACTTTGCAGCAAAGGAGGAACAATTACATCATCCAACCCCTAAGTGATTAATTATTGATGATTTTTTTTTCTCTCTGAAGGAGAAGAAGTCGGTGGATTACAATCAGTTCTTTCTCTACAAGAGCAATCCTTGCCAGAGATGGAGCTGTGGTTTTAACTGCAGTATATGCAACGTGATTCACCTTCTTCAGCTGTCTCTGCGACTATTACTTTCACCAACATGTTATTTGAACACTACTGATTAATCTGATGATTGTCTGTTTGATTACCTCTAGTTAGTGTTGTTAGTTAGTTGCTACTGAACAAGTAATGAAGCAGTATGTTGCAGTAAAGGGCATGCATGCTCAGCAAACCTCTTCATAATGATATTGCGATATGTAGGACACATTTAAAGCAGCAGTGGGTAGAATTGGAGCAAATATAATTAAAGAAAGTTATTTTTATAAAACGGGCACTGTGTCCTGACAGTAGTGCATAAGATAGGTAATCTGAAAAAAAAAATCATGTGTCTCTGTGTCCTCCGGTGTCCTCCGGTGCTCCTAATGGCAACTGCAGGATTTCACAGACCGGAAGAAAACAACCAATCAGAGCCGAGCTGGAGCCTTGCCATCTCTGAGCAACTGTCAGTCACTTGTGAACTCTGATCAAACGGTCAAACTAGGCAACGCTGATCAAATATGAATCAATATTCTGTTACTGTAATGCCTATTTCTCACCTCAAATGTTTTCAGAAACATCTTGTAGTGTACTGTTTAGCTGAAAAATTAGAAAGTTTGTGACCTGGCAGCCATGTTGAGATCTGCTGAGTAAATACCAAGCACCGCCCACCAGCTGGAGTACAACCAATAGGAACGCTCTCTCTCTCTGAAATGACCTGTGATTGGTCAAAGTCTCCCATCACGTACTAGATTTTCTAAAGCCTGAAAACAGAGCCATGAGGAGGTGCAGAAATCTAGTTTCTCAGAGCACTTGAATTACAATATGCTGAAAGGTTATTATGGATTTTTTGCTCAATGATGCCAAAAACATTCTGCCTACTGCAGGTTTAACGGCTGTGTCAGGGTTGTAAATCATGCCCTATCAGAGCAGGTAGCACACTGGCCGGACACATTCTAGTTTCTGCAGTTCTATTATTTACTCCATCCTGCCAGCGCAATAGATCTGTAGTCTTGGTTGTGTAGCCAGGCCTCTGTGGCTGAGTTATGTTAGCATAGTAAACATGTGTGGGTATAGCATGCTAACATTCAACTTCAATTGACAAAATGTTTGTCACATGAGCTCCCATCCATATTAACCTACCTGTTGGTCATGGGTTCAAACTGCCAAACAGGAAGTGAGAGTTTCCAATAAGCTTTATAGTAGAGGGAACGCAGACTGTACCATTCTGAGTAGAGTACAGAGGGAGGTTTAATTTTTTCTGGGAATAGTCTTTTTAAATGACCAGTGTGTAGGATTTAGTGGCATCTTACCAACTGAATAATGTTATGTAAACTTCAAATACAACATGAACAGGGTCAGCCAGTGCTTACAGGCTGTATTTAAATACCAGATGGGAATTTCATTGGTTCATAATTATCTTTTAAAGCAATACTTCAGTTTATTCAAAGCAGTTTTTACAGCCATATACGTCAGTGTGTTTACTTTCTCTACAGGAACCAGTAAAGAAGAACTCTGTTTTAAGACTCCTTTTGATTGGAACAAATTTACCGTCACACATTAAATCCATGTTTCTATAACATTCAAAACTTTGTTTTCACATTTAAAAACAGTTTGGTGGTGCTCTTTGTGCGTGTCGGCTAAATAAACCCCATTAGATGTAAAAAGAAATTGTACGTATGGATGCAGACGTCTATGATTGTTTGTTTTTGTGGGATCAACAGTCAGAATACAAAGATTTTCAATTTTACAGTGATATCAAACAGAAAAAAATGCAAATTCTCACATTGGAGAAGCTGGAACAAGTTATTAGATTAATCACTAATCAAAATATAATCATTTCAGCTCTATTTTGGTGTATTTTCCAGCCTCTACAGACTGGAGAGCCCTTCACTCATTAGCTCCTCTGGGTGTTCAACTGCTTATTATTTTATCAGGTCATTTACTGCTGTAGGCCTTTTGCTCATTAGGCAACAAATACAGATATTAATCCATCCTCTATGTCGCACACTGGCATCACAGCTATATTACTCTCAGAGATTGTATTCTGTATTGGCCATGACAGAGATCCTTAGATGTTTTCTTCAATATTTATGCTATTAGTATGCTCAAATCATTATTGTTGTTACATTTTATACATCGTTCTGCTGTTTTGTTTGTTGGATCCAGCTGATTGGATGAGAAAACAACACACTAAATCTTTAATTTGAAACCATATAGGACCCTCGCTTCATTCACAATCAGACCATGCACGTTGTTGCTGAATCTTTTATAAAAGCCTTAGCAATTACAACGGGAGACTGAGAATTATGCAGCATGTGATGTTGACTTCTGCTCCATATTCCTGCTTCATTCGACAGTACCCAGCGGAGAAAGACAGGAGAGGATGGACAGAGAGAGGGAGAGAGAGGGAGAGAGAGAGAGAGAGAGAGAGAGAGAGAGAGAGAGAGAGAGAGAGAGAGAG